>PVKS010018358.1:0-11404 GCA_004027875.1 Aplodontia rufa
TCACAAATAAATGACAGCTTTCATGATAAAAGACTCATGGGTATGCAGATTTCCCAGTATTTCTTAAATAAGTAATATTCAGTACAAAACACTTAAGTTGTTTACAAAGTCATGTAGTTCCTTAATGGTACATATGACTTTAGAATTCAGGGTTATTTATTTCCAATATAGTGTATTTGGCTATACTTTTCAATATAAAATGAACTTACTTTGAGCACACATTCTATAGATTAACAATATCTATCTCTATGAAGTTTATAACATGTTTTCCTTTAAGGGAGAATGCTGAAATCAGCCACAACACAAGGTAAGAATCCCGTTGGTCATTTGGTTTCAGTTTTTTCATATGTAAAATTAAAGGATTAGATCTCACATTTGCTTGCTAAATATTGTTAGAATACTACTTTTCTGTAATTATATTTACATACCTTAATTAGGCCAAAGGAGTTCAAAACACATAGGGCAATCTATATAAAATAAACCCTTGATACTTGAGTATTATACTTGGTTTGTTGTTGTTGTTGTTATTGTTCTCCTGTAACTTAAGCTAAGGAATTAGGACCTACTCTTGGTAGCAAACCTTTTTCATTGTAACATAGTGGGTTACTTGGACTAAATCATTACAGGACTAAATGACATAGGTCTTTAAAAATTTACCTTTATTTGGCAATGTTTTCATCTGGCTTATCTATGCAGACTGTATTGGTGGAGGTAAATATTTTCAAAGGATTATTTTCTTCAATCATTAACAAATATGTGTTTCAAACTATATTTATAATAGTATCTTTTAATAACAATCTTTTAAAATGCTAAATTTCATTATTAGTTCTAAACAGAATGCATAATTCATTTTTAAAACTCAGAGAAGCTATTCCCAAACAGAAATATAGTAGAATCTCTCAGGGAGAGAAAAGATAGTTTTAGATATTGTAATCATCAAAGGAGCTGTAGGTTGAAAAAGGTTGAGAGACCCTGTCACAAAGAAAAATTATCTGGACACCCCTGGAGATCTTCCATCAAATGGAAGAAGAAAGTTCACAAAAGTTAATTATTAAAAAAAAAATAAACTAAATCTAGAACAAATGAATTTTAATGACTGTTTTCAAAGAATGATTAATTTGTTCATTATGAATTTCAAAACATGAGGTTGGCACATATATATTATAATGTGAATACTGAACTTAAAACAAGAGTGAACTAGAGTTCAAGTTTCAGCTTCATAACTAAGTGGATAGGATCCTTTATTGCTCTGGATTCCAGTTTTCTTATGTGAAATGATTAGCCTAAATGATTACTAAGTGACCATAAATAAATTTCTACTAATGTATAATTGTAACATAATTTTATGCCAAGTTTGGTAAAATTATTTTACAGCTTTCATATAAAAAAGAGCACATAATGATTAAGAGCAACAATTGTCTTCATATGGAGAAGGAAAGTCCCTGAATCCGAGGTCAGCAGACTGGTAGATCCTGCAGTCTGTACATCAGAATCACTAGTAAGAGAACATTGTCATCCTGGGAAATGTTGACTCTGTAGATCTGATAGTATATTTGAGCTTGTGTAGTTTGAGCATCTCTCCCCGTGATTTTGCTATGTATCTCTATTGAAGAACCATTGTTCTACATTCTCTCTTGATGTATTTCTTGAGATTAGGCTGCAGACAAAAACCTATGCTATAAGGAAATGAATGCAAAGTTATAGTTAATATTAAAAATATTTTTTCTTTCAGAACCATTTGCAGATCAACTGTCTTTCTTGTTTGTGACTTTCACTGGATCAGAGCTTATCTATGTTAAACATTTTAACCTTTTTTTTTTGCTTAAACTTGGATGATACAAACAGCAGGTAATAGATACTCAGTTGGTACTGAGGCGGAATGTGTATAAAGAGGAACACACGCGCATTTTAAGTTCTAAAGGTTTACATATATAAAAATGTGCAAGTTTCTTTTATAACATGTACTCATATGTATTTAATCTCTGATATCTTCTCAAAGTCTACTCACTAGCCTTTTCACCCTGCTGTCTGCTCTAGGAAACTGACCTCAATAAGCTACAATAGTCCCTGTGCCCTCTGGTCAGTGGGTAACCTTGATAGGACATCATAGGAAAGAAGAGTAAATTTAATGTATTTTGCTTCTGGATCACTTCTGGCAAGGTCATCTTCAGTAACTGTGTCCCTTGACTTGGTCTGTTACCAATAAACTCTCTATGGCACTTTTTGCTTTCAAGTTCTGATAATTGGTCCCCTTCCCCGTCCCTTGAGGGACTGTACTAACTCTAATGCAACTGGCCTCAGTTTGTCATACTAGCCCTTGTGCCTTTTCTATTCTTACATCCTTGTAAATAAGCCCTCGTGGAATTGTCTATGCCATCTACATCCTATTTACTGGAATTCTGACTCTTATGTTATGTTAAAGCTACTTTTGAGAGCTTTTGATTCATAAAAATGGGGATGGATGGACAAAGACTTGAACCTTTGTAAAAAAAAAATCTCTCATTCTGCTGAAAAAAGCACTGCACCTATAAACGAACGGAAAGTGTGAAACAAGCTGTGCTGAAACTGGTGGTAGTGGATATGAGAAAATGGGATGTCGGTCTGATCTGCTATGGAAATGAAGAAGGAGTTGTGAATTTTAACTAAATACAAACATCAAGTCACAAGGCTGAGGCTGTAGTGTTTCTTTACATGCTCCAGAGACACTTGATCTGTGACATTACATTCATCTGGAGGCAGCTCATTAATAGAAAAATAAAGGAAAGCAGGGAGGCGTTTGCAGAGGAGTAGCAAAATGACAAAAAGCACTGGAGTACTGACACGTGAGAAGAGATTAAAAAGACAAAATCGCTGTACTTTAGCTAAGTGGAGATGAAGGGGACATGACAACTACCTGCAATCATGTGAAGACAGTAAACGCCAAAAGAAATGCAACGATTACTACACACCAAGGGAACAGGGCTGTGTCTCCAGAGACAGATTAAACAGGGAAAGAAACAGGACCATCTCCTAATGTACAGATATCTTATGTTCTGTAAAGCTAAATGTTACATATTATGATCTTTGAAACAGTCCAAAATTAAAGAAGTTACAAATAAGTTCTTAATATTACATACGTAGATTCTCCATAGTACATCTATCCATGTGCCTTCCTATTTAACTATGGAAAGCTATTGTTATATCTACCTTATAAACATACACAGGAATAAAAATAATGATTACTACCATTGATATAGCTTTTATGCTAGACATATAACAAACATCTTATTTAATGGTTAACATTGCCTTGGAACAATAAGGAAACTGTGGGTTAGAAAATTTGAGCAACATTCTGCAGGTTGTCCAACTCGTAAGCAGCAGAGCCAGTATACGAACCTCAGGGTTGTCATCTGATTGAATCTTAGTTAGTTAAATTACTTTAGTACATTTATTACATGGCAAATTTTCATTATTCTATTATTTACATGCCTATATGGATTCTTTTGTTAATTCTATTAAATATTTGGTTGTGAATTTCCTTGACTGCATGCGATGTATTTTAGGTATTTTTGAACAGGCTGTTTTGGATTATCATGTCTGCAGTCAGAGTATCCATTTGCCATTCCTGAATAATGCGTGTGTTCATCCTCATTCTAGCTATGTGGAAGAGGTGAAGGCTAAATAAGTTCATTTCCTGCTCTTCCTAGGTACCACCCATTTTTCACTTTGGAAAATATTTCTCCATCAAATACTTTATGAAATTCAAATTATTCAATATGATAAGATATTTAGGAAATTGTTATTTGAAAGAAAGTATGCCATTGGCTCTTTTATTGAAAAAAATTCATCACCTCTCACACTTCATATTTTTTCAATTTAATTTAATTCAATTTATAAATATTTTGAAAGAAAACCATGCTAATGCCTAATATTTCAAACAATACAAACTACTATAGACTGAAATGAATAAGAGCCCGATTTTCCTTGCAACCTTCAACCTGTGTGGTGAGAGGTGGGCCACAGCTAACATTTTCTTTTGTGTCTTTCCAGGAATTTTCTATGCATGTATCTGTGCACATTTTTTTTCTTTCTTTCACTTAGCTATTTATCTTAGTTATCTTTTCATATCAGTACATAAAGGAATCCTTTATCCTTTTTAATGACTGTTAAACATTCTATTGTAATGGGTAACATTGTTTATTCACTTCCTGCTGATGGATATTTAGATAGTTTCTAGAAACTTTAAATAAACATTTCTGCTATGAATATCTATCTACATTTATCTTTGCATACTTTCCCATACTGATAGGACAGATTTCTAGCTAGAGCATTTCTGGGTTAAAGCATATATGCATTTATTTTCTTATGTGTTTTTATCAAATTACCATCCTTAAAACAGGTTTTAAATTGGCACAAAAAGCATATGAGAATAAAAACAGACTGTTCGCACTTTAAAATTCATGTTGAATTCTAGATGCCGTGGTATCAACTTCTATTTTGTGGCCATAAAATGGCAATTTGCCAAATATGAATATTTTATTTTACATTAATATTTTATTCTTGAGCTAGGCAAACCTTTGCCCACTTATATTTTCAAGTCAATAGCGCATGACTTATGTGTATTTTTCCATGACTTAATGAAAAAAAACTTACTTATGTTTAAAATAACAGATTTGGCTAATTCTTTGTTCTAGGCCTTGGCTCAGGCTATATATTCCACTGTATAAAAATCTACTTCATTCTTGCATGTCTAAATTCCACCTATTCTTCATGGTTTATTTCAAGTGTTATCTTATTTATCCAAATAATGTTTCCTTCTGCAAAAGTTTCAGCACTTCTGTTTAACCCTTTTCCAGAAAACATTTTACATTGTAAGTCTCTGATAATGGTAGTTATCATTATTAACAGACTTCAGATCTCCCCCCAGTCTATAAATGTTCTTATTCTCTCTTCTCTGCCCTCACCTACGCCATGGATTAACTTAATTTAAACTACATGTCAAGTATTATTTTACTAGTTTTATTTCCTTTTAAAAATATTCTGTTTTTATTTTTAATATCATCTGATTAAAATAACTTTTGCATCCTAAATCTTCCACATTTCTAACAGTTAAAATGATCAATAAGTGCTTCTTTGGAAACTGGTTCATAAACAAATGCAATTTTAAATACTGAGAGTTAAATCTGAAACATGCTGGCAAGAGCGGCGTGGGTGCTATCATGTTAAAGGCCTTTGGAGGCAAATGAGCATAGTTTACACTCCATCAGGCCTATTTATAGAGCTGACTCCTTTTTGCAATGTCAACTGTAACATTACACTTATTTTAAGCCTCAGTATCTCAAATATCAGCCCCTACTAGTTGTACAATTCTCTCTTATTTGATATCAGAGAGCCCAATGGAGCCTTCTGAAGTACCTAGTCAGATTAGCAAAGAAAATTTTTTAGAAGTTCCTAATTTATCTGATTCTGTTTGTGAAGATGAAGAACTTGGAGCTACTTTCAAACCTGCCTTCTCTCCTCAACCAAGTAGACGAGGTTCTGAGTCTTCTGAAGACATGTACCTGGACACCCCAACTTCAGGTACCAGAAGAGTTTCATTTGCTGACAACTTTGGATTCAATCTTGTATCCATTAAAGAATTTGATTGCTGGGAATTACCGGGTGTTTCAACCAATTTTGACTTAAGAAAGGATATTTTTCACACTGAAGAATATGTTCTGTCTCCACTCTTTGACTTGCCTCCTTCAAAAGAAGATCTTATGCAACAACTTCAAGTACAGAAAGCAGTATTGGAGTCAACTGAGTATCTACCTGGGTCTACAAGTATGAAGGGTATTATTCGAGTTTTGAATATTTCTTTTGAGAAATTAGTGTATGTGAGAATGTCCTTAGATGACTGGCAGACACATTATGACATTTTAGCAGAATATGTTCCTAATTCATGTGATGGTGAAACTGATCAGTTCTCCTTTAAGATTACATTGGTTCCTCCTTATCAAAAAGATGGCAGTAAAGTTGAGTTTTGTATACGCTACGAAACTTCTGCTGGTACATTTTGGTCAAATAATAATGGCACAAATTATGTATTGGTTTGTCAAAAGAAAGAACAAGAGCCAGAGCCTGTAAAGCCACGGGAAGAAGTTTCCAATAGACAGATAAAAGGCTGCTTAAAGGTAAAATCAAGGTGAGGATATATCTTACATTATTTGTTATTAATCATCTTGTAAGATTTTTTATGCTGTTCTTTATATCATATGCTGTAAGAAATAGCCACTCTTAAATAGATATACTGCCTGCTATGTAAAAAACACAGTGTCAGGCTTCAACGAGGTCAATGCTAGTCAAGTAGCTTTATGTTACTTATTCTACAACTGTGAAAAAATATGGAAATCATGTAATAGATGGTGGGAGGAACTGCAGTATACACATTGTTTGCTTAATGAATTACAAATTAGTTTTAAATCATGAAATACAGACTCTTCACATGTATAAGCTATTTGTTTTGACAATTAAAGTATATTTATTTTCAGTGTTTTGAAAGTGCTCTACTTTGAAATATTTCTGACTAACATAAAACTATATTTCAATATGCACATAGTACTCAAAAATTTATAGACCTTCCCCAAAAGCCAAAACAAATAGTTTATTGACTAAGACATACAGGGAACTTTGGAGTGATACATATTAAGTTAAATCATAAGAGATAATACTTTAATGGTGAACTAGCAGAATGATGTAAGTATGTGAATGACACATAAATTACATATACAATTTTATAATTATAACCAAATGTAACAGTGTAGAACACAAATTAGTATAATTTACTGAAAGTAAATGGAGCAGAATAAAACGTGACCCAAATAGAAATAAGGATGTTCGCCTATATGGATTAGAGATTTGGGATGTGACCCCTCATTAGTAACCCTGCTCTCCTATTAATGTGGAAACAAAAATCCCTGGCAATAAGCTCTCTCCACAGTGCAGTGTTGGCTAAGTTCCATGACACTAGGTTAGGAGACAAAGCATTCAAGAGGAGTTAGACCACTTCTGCCCTGCACAGTGTCCCAAAGGAAAAGTCCACACTGCTCCTCTTGCCACGGGCAAATGCTTGATTATCCTCTGAGTGATCTACCCTAGCTGTCCCTAGACCCAGAGAGTTTAGTAACTGCATCAGAAAAAATGTAGTATGATGAAAAGACAACTGTATTAGAAATTAAGATACCCAGATTTCCATTCTCCAAGCAATGTCTACAAGCTATATATGGTATTGAGAATTTTTTAACCTCTTTGTTTATATGTATAAGGCAGTAAATCATAACTAAATAATAACTACTAAATGTGTTATTCTAATGCATTAATGAACTAACTGTACTACAGGTTGAATCAATTCCAGAATATGAAATATTTTTATTTTCATTTTTCTTTAATGTTATTTGAAAAAGAGCTTAGTCAACTTTGTAAATTATGTCAATTTTCTTAGTCCAAATCCAACTTTCTCAGATTTTAACTGATGCTGTTAAGAGAGTTAATATAATCATAATCTGTGTGTATGTGAAAATAATTATTCAAATGTTTATTAAGTTAGTAACATGGGAGCTATAAGGACAAAACAATTCAATACTGTTTAGCAAACTAATTTCTCTACATATACATAGTATGTTAAATACTTTATAGGTGAAATAATCATCAGTGAGTATCTATCAAACATACCATAGCTTGCTCTATATGTTAGAGAAAACAAAATTTAAGAAAGGTACAGCCTTATTGTCAAAGGGTTCATAAAAGAAGCAACATTTAACTCAGTGGATTTTTCTGCCATTTAAAGGTACAGCTTTATAAGGAAAAACAATCCATACTGAACTATGGTTTAGGTAGGGGATTCCTTTGATAAATCAAATTTGACTTTATACCAAGAGCCAAGAACAGGCATCTGAATGGCCAAAATTTCTAACTCAGTTATGACATTATTGGAACTTCTTCTAGTTGAGGATATGTACAATTATCTCTATCCACACACACATTTGTATTCAGAACAGTCATCCATGGACTCATAGCAGACACCATTCAAGGTTTAATATTGCTTTGGGGAAAAACCTGAGAAGAACTAAACCACAAAATGGTCTAAAGGCCTGTAAAGTTTCCTAATGAGTTATAAAAATGGAAAAAAATCTCTCTCCTTCAAAACCACAAATACATTTTCTGCACTTCTATAACTTAAAAATGACCAACATAATTCAAACCACACTTTGAAAAGAGCATTTGCCTCTGGAGGAGGCTTTTTGTGCCGAGTTTCGGTCCAACATGAATTTTTACATCTGATTTATATACCACTCAAAATGGAGTGTATAAAGGAAATCCTGACAGATCCTAAGAACAGCATGTGCCATAATAGAATATTTATACAGCTTTTCCATGATATAATTTATATGCAATGGGGTTTCAAATATTCCTAAAACTCACACAAGAGAGCATTATCAAATTTCTAAATGAATATAGCAGTTGGATTTTACTGCAAAGAATTTGAGAATAGAGAAAGAGAGCACACCTTATTAGCGTTTTTCACAAAATGTGTATTTGGTTAAAATTCAAATGAACTAACACTTATTGGATAAAAATTATAGATTCTACAATATCCTCTTCCTTCTAAATAGTTACAGAATCTAAAAGTGTCTTTTACTGAGCATTTGCACATTTCTTATGTAGCTTTATTTGGAGATTTTTTCTTTCAGAATATAAAAGCAGAAAAGAAATGTATATGAGTTTTTAGTTCATACACACAAGTAGATTAATAATATTATGCAGCATAAGTTGGAGTTAAAATGAAAATTAGTCTTTCCTAGTGCACAGAGTAACATCTAACCTCAATTACTCTTAAAACCAAAGTTCATTTGCTGTCAGGGTCCCTGAGATTGTATCTTCTGAAAGTGTCAATAACCCCTTGTAATCAGTATGGAATGAACTGTGGGAACACAGTGAGGTAGGATTTCTGTTATGTCAATCATCCACCTATGCATTGTGCTTTCTCTATGGAGATATTTTTTTCAGGTCTGAGTTGGCAAATCTTCACATTGGTGTGAGTTGTCTATTTTCCTTTGTTCTTGCTAATTTATCCACTTTGAACAGAAAGAAATATGCAGAGGGAGAGGAAAGTAGAGTCTGTAACTCAGAGGCATGTGACTGAGAAGGACCCAAAGGTATTTAATTGCACTGACAGGCGTGCACCATGAGGCACTTGTGAAGTGTCATTGCTTGTGTAGCTCTGGAGTATGTGCTGGCCAACAAACCAAGCTACTAAAGTGATCTACATTCCATGGACTTTATTTAAAAATGTATGACAAAAAAAGACACTGATATAAATCATGTTAAATGTACAAAGATATATAGCTAAAAATAGCATGTAGAAATGGTATACCCTCAAAGTTAAAAAAGTATAGACGTCATAGTTAAACATATCTGGGTTTGATTCCCAGCTTTACTCTATGTGAATTTAGACTAGTTAAGGGTGGTTCCCTCATCTGTTGCTTGGGAATAAAAGTGGCTGTGTCCCACAGGGGTTGTTTGAGACTTCCATGAAGTAATAATATAAATTTTTGATGTAGTGTATCAAACATAGGAAGTTACCAATGAATGCTAGCTGCTGTAAAAAGGCAATGCTATCTCAAACTTTAGGAATATTTGAAAAATTCTATTAAGGCTCAGGTTATCTTTGTAAGTCCCTCTCCAATTTCCTTTCAGGGTTCCTAAATTTTCAGATTGAGAAAGCCAACTTTGTGTCTTGCATAATTTTTTTTTTCTCCCTAGTACTGGGAATCGAATCCAGGGCCCTTTGCAAGCTTGGCAAGGACTGTATCACTGAGCTACACCCCCTACCCTCCTGCAGAATTATAATTGACAAGCAAAACTGAACTGAAAATTCTCATGATATATGAGTGACCTTATATCTGGAACTTCTTAAAGCTGGAAGATAACTTAATGACCATTAAAATTTAGTACATGAAAAATGAAATAAAATATTTAAAAGGGGCAAAAAATGTTTTTAACACGGAAAGCATAATATGTACGTATGCTTAATAATTTGGGGGCTATGGAGCTATTTTTTTCTTAAAGTCTCAGTTTATTTACTAGTTAAATAGGGGTTCTAAAGTCTGTGTTGTGATGATTAAACTAAGGTAAAATGAGATTCTATCTTTAAAGGTGCTAATAGACTGGTGGCTGCATATAATCATCAAAAGCTAACTATCATCATAGTCATTATCAACACCAAACCTTGTTCAGCTAACTAATTTTCTGATTCTTGGATTTGCACTATTTCTCCAGATACTGTAGGTTTCCCTGTTCAATTTCCAAGATAAATTCAACACATATGCCTCAAGGACCTGTGTGGCAGGTCCTGTGTTTAAGCAGCAGTGTCCAACTGAGAACTATGGCTGGAGACATGGGCCTATGAGGATAAGCAGAGTCCCTAAGACAGAGGTCCTCACAGTGGGAGAGAAAAATGCCAAACCCAAGCTCATGTTTTCTGGGCATATAATGGAAATCACAGATCTCAAAATGAATTAAGAACAACTCACATTTTAGCTTTTCTAGTATGTGCCGTCTATAACTGACCTTGGGTGCTGGCTAGGGGAGTGGCCTCCTCAGCACCTTGTTTTTTCCCCTCCACCTGCTTAATGTATGTTCTCAACTGTTGGATACACAGGTTGACTTCATCTGGTCTTGTATTTTATTAAGTGAAACCAATTTATTATTTTAAGTAAAGAAACAGCATGATATAGGTGTTGGATGGTTTTTATAACTTGGCCAGGTGAATGTGAATAAAGTCCTCGATGACTTTAATGCCAAGGAAAAATTTGATTAATTATCAATTTTTATTTTTTGTATTTGAAGAATACAACCAGGCACTTTCAGGAAAGAGAAAGAGAAAACTCCTTTCTAAAGCTTATTTTAAGAATATGCAGAGTTTATCTTCTAGGATGGCAAAATTGTTGAAACAAGGCCAAGAAAAGCATTGAAAACTGGGGTCCAAGATATGGCCATATTGAAAGTTCTAGTTAGAGCATTTGGATTGTGAGACTTCTTTCATTTACCCATACTGCATAATCTGGGGTCCTGGAAATGGTCCAAACTGGTGTAAATATCTCCACGAGGCCTCTGGGACCTAATGTATTCCATAACTAACTCATTTTGAGTCCATGCTAATTGTGGAAGCTGGGTCTGTTTAAGGGGAGGGATCTTTGGCAGGCCTTATGGAAACATAAAACACAGCTGCACAGGCCCGTCAAGGGGGTGTTGGAAGCTGCCAGCTGTTTGACAGCAAGAAGCCAACTGGCCTAGAATTTCCTTGGAGATCCACCAGGGCTTCACAGCTTCCTGGTTTTGTGGAAATTCTTACCCCCATAAGCCGAGACTATCACATGAAACTTTT
>PVKS010018358.1:11504-40373 GCA_004027875.1 Aplodontia rufa
TTCTTCCACAGAAGGATTCTGAGTGTGTAATGAGATAATGGAGATGGATAATTTTAGGCAGAGAGAACCACAGGGTACGAGGCAGATTTGAGTACGTAACTGTGGAAAGGGATGCATGGAAAAGAAAGGGCTCCGGGGCTCTGGAGTAGGCCTGTGTATTGGGGCTTGTGGATTCCAAAAGTAGTGAACTATAATAAAACAGCAGAGGCTTTGACATAGGCAGACTTGGGCTTTAACCGACAACCATTTGAGCTTGGATAAATTATATTTTGTATTCATTTTATTAATGTGAAAAATAGGGATGATAATTTCTATTTGGTTGTGCTGCAATGAGGGCTACATTAGCTACCATGTATGTGCTTCTGTCCCAAATGTAAGTTATCAGTGATAAACTCTTGTAGGTGACTGGTTCTATGTCCAGGATTAATGCAGAATTACTTTCTTCCCTCATTATCATTCCTGCTGCCGGACTCAGGATAATATAAATAGTTTCAAAATTAGTCACATTCAATAACTCTTTAGCACTAACCAGGGAAACTAATGTTTATGCTTCTATGGGGACAAATGATTTTCAAATTCCAGCAATTTCTAGGTAACAAAAACTTTGGAAAATTACCTGTTCATAAGTTAGAAACTTGGTCAATTTTTAAAGGAAGTACAACATGATTCTTCTTAAGATGGTTCTTTTTAAGATGATTATTTTGGATCAAATAACTGACTTATCTACAAACAATTTACCATATCATGATGTTATACCTATGATTAGAAGATGAAGTTTCTATAGTTCTTTTCTCTAATAAAATATGTGATGTACCATTACATTTTGGTCATTCCTCCCTTTTAAAGCATTCTCTGTACTCTACTAGAATACGAAAAGGAAAAGCTCCTCATAACATCTCAAACCTTTTCAGACTTCTACTCTGTTGCTCTTGTAATTTTGCACGGTTAATCAGCATGGTAGTGTCATTATCCATTAGATAAATAACAAGTGGCTTTGAAGGCTGATCTTATGCCATCCTGTTGTTTATAGACTTTATGTAGAAATAAACTATTAACCTGGAATGTTTTACTCTAGTGTTTGCTAATGTAGACCAGTTGTACATTAAACAAACCTGTCCTGGGAATTTGAATATTCCCCTCACCCCCATTTACGCTGAAAATGATCTGTGTTGTCCATCACTGCTATTCAATTCACAATTATTAGTGAGATTGTAGCATTGTAAGACAGTCACTGTCCTGTGTGCAGCTGTACCCTTGAATTTTATCTGCTTTCAAGTCTGAAGTATCAAATGATCAAACGATCTCATTTCCCCCAAAGAAATATTTGTCAATCATGTTGAATAGTGACAGTGCTTTTCCCAAGTCTGTGAAAATGTGTCCAGCCCACAAAAGCATCAGAATACCTAACCCTAACCACCAGTTATATTCTGGTTTGTTTTACAGAATTAAGTCAAGGTACTACTCTAACCTACTGACTCTAATTCTAAAAGAAAAATCGCAAGCTAATTTTCATTGTTAAAAAAAAATTACTGGGATATCTTCACCCAACTATCAGCCACCTAATTTTTGCTTAGGTGAGTTTCAGCTTCATAAACTGTATGAAATGAAGCTGGGAAAAATACATTTTACCAACAACTTCTTTTGGAGATTAATATTTATTATTTCACAACATATTGATACAACTTAAGTCATTTAAGCATTTAATAGTAGAAAACACCTTTTTCAGGTGTTACAAAGATTATATTCCTCCTATGTAATCTTAAGTGGGTTCATTAAATGATCATGTTTGGTGTAAATAAAATTATAATCTTGTTTCTGATCTTAATATAGCTCTCAATTTATTTTCCTTTCTTTCTTTTCCCTCTCAGTTCTCGGGATCAAACCCAGGGCCTTGTGCATGCTAGGGAAGCTCTCTACCAAGGAGCAACATTTCCAGCCCCTAGCATTTGATTTCTAAACAATTTTCCTTGTATCATATAGTAGAAGAGACTATCTAATCTATCCTCTGCTTTCAGGCAGAATTATTCTGAAAACCACCCAAGTCAAATGGTTGTGTGTCCCTTTCTAATTATCTCCTGGGATGATTGTGTTCTTTAGTAATGTGCTCTGTTAGAAAGTTCTATGATTTCAATGTAGCCATTCATATTATTCTGTCTTCAGCCACTCATTTTCTCTGATTTTCAGTTGAATTAAATGTTGGAATCCCTATTCTTATGCTTCAAAGTTAAGCAGAATTATATGGTTTCTCTCACTGATTTCTATTTTCCACAACAAATAACCTCAATAACTTTAGATGTTTCCCCTGAGCTTTAAGCTAATAAACTAGTAAACTGGTTTGTAATGTTTTAATGCAAAAGTCAGAAAAGTAAAAACCCATCACTAGCTGAAGTTTTCTGGTGGTGAATGAAATGACTATTACAGGGGCCGTACACTGTCCGCTCTCCTGGGTCAGGGGCAACCAATGGATTAACAGCTGGCGGCTCTCCTAATCCCACACACTTAGCTTTGAGTTCTATGTATTGAAGTTATTATTATTATTATGGTACTTCTTTGGAAGCCAGAGAAGGGAAGGAGACTATTTTACAAAATCATAAAGTTAAAAATACTGCAGAATATTACTGTTTGTTCTACAATATGAACTAAAAATACAGCTATCTTAGAATTCCTGAAAACCATTTAGGCAAACAGAATAATTCAGAATTATAGTTATGCTGTTTTCTAGATATCTAGTTTTTAAGTGAAATTCTGTTCAAGAATACAAGATATTTAAATGGAATTTGAATAAATTTAAAAAACCAAAAGTAATGTAGACCAACTGAAATTTAAATGAACTTAAGTATAGCTTTTTGGTAGAAAAGTTTAATATTGTAAGAAAATATCATTTGCATATATGTCAATTGTGTGTGTGCATGTATGTGATTTGTCTGTGTGTGTATGTGTGTACAATTTTAAGTAATAACTATTCTAAACAGTGAGTATATGTACTTGATAATTTATTCAGGAAAGTACATATAGAGAACAGTGTCATTGTGAATATGGATTCATTTCAAACATGATGGACTATTTTTTCTGTGGAAAATACACTCATATACGCATATGTATATGTAAGCTTTTCTTTTAAACCTTATCTTGTGTGTGTGTGTGTGTGTGTGTGTGTGTGTGTGTATTTGTGTTCATATTTTGGTGGTTATTTCACATTTTCTGTATTAGTGACCTCTCATTCAAAGCTAACTTTGGTAAACCAAGACATGTTTGTTGACAATAGCAGTTATGTGAACATTCAAGTTATTGGTTTACAGATCTCATAAAATTTATTTAGTTCAACAGGAGACCACATCCTATTGTTGATATAGCCACATTATGGGACTTGCATCACTTTGTTATGCTTCTTTCTTTTTTTTTTTTAAAGAGAGGATGACAGTGAGAGAGAGACAGACGGAGAGAATCAATTTTTTATAGAGTTTTTCACATGGCCATCATTGCTCCAACACTTAGTTGTATACGTGGGTGCTGGGGTTTGAACCCCTGTACTCATACATGCCAGGAAAGCACCGTGCCAGCAAAGCCACTGCTCCAGCCCCTTTTATGCTTCTTTTAAATTACCAGTATTTCTGGCAGGATTTTCCTATAGAGCAGCAGCTTCTAGGGTACAAAATAAAACTGTCCTTAGATGAAATGGTTTCTGTTTGCCATTATTGTATATGATGCAATTTATTTATAAAGAAATTAATATTTATCAAGAGACTTACTGCACTTACTGCTTTATATTATAGTTGTGTGTCTGAAAGGAAGAGGGCTTTTGCCAAACTCTTCTGTATCAATTTAATCAGAATGTTTACAATGGTGCATTTCTAGGTAGCCCCCATATAGGACAATTTTTTTTAGACCTCACGTTTTATTATTATCACTTTTAAATCTTGTATTTTAATATGTTTTTTAAGAAACCCAAATATTATTGTGAAAAATCCAAAAATTATTTTACACTAAAATACTTTTGTAAATATATATAGGCTATTTTCAAATAAGGTTATTTAACACTACACTTAAACCATGAAAAAGAAAACACAATTTCAAGGCTAGCAATAGGCTAGCAATGTTATGCAGGGCATAACATGAGAATAAACATTTGGACTAATTTTGTTAAATTCCAAAAATTTTTATGTGACTGTCAACAGAGCCCAAGGTGTGTTTTTGAAGCTTTGCAATGTGCAGACTCAAGCTCTTCCTCTTAACTATACTGTTTGAAGGCACTCCACTCGGCTACCTGGAAACTAACTTTTCTTGTCTCTGAACATCCCTTTCCTACTTTCCTTCAAGTGCCAGCTCAGTTTTTCCTTCTGAAGCTTTCCTGGTATCTCTAATTTATTTAGATTCTTCCCTTTCTCAAGACTGACATTCAATGCCTCCAATCATTAGACACCGAGTACTTAGTGAAATACTGTCCTTTTATGCACTTAAAACCACAACCACAACCACAACAACAACTTGTTCCCGTCTTCCCAACTGAATGGCAGGTTCAAGAGGTCAGGCACACAATACAATGTGTAAATTTTTTAACCTAAGACCTACAAAGAGGTAGAGATATATGTCTGCTACAATCTGTTGAATATAATTTAATTTTTAATTTGACATAATTTTATGTTTATAGTAAAGTTGAAGTTACAAAAAGAATATAAAGATTCCATATTTGTGTATTTGAATGTTTTAAAACTGTAAAACAAAAAGGTCCTTTTGCATTGATTCTTACAGGTAAGATTATTTACTTTTAAATAGTTCAAGAAAATGTTAACTTTTAAATTTGTAGCTGATTGCTGATTTTTGAATATAAAATATGCTTAACCTAGTCTATAAAGATATTAACGAACTCTCTGGTGGCACATACCTATAATCCTAGCTACATGTGAAGCTGGGGGAGGAGGATCACAAGTTCGTGTCCAGTCTTAGAAATTTAGAGACTCTGTCTCAAAATAAAGTAAAAAAGAAGAAGAAAAATAAGTCTCAGGACTATACTCACACACATTTATACAGTCAAACATTTATATAGTCAAATTTAAGGGGAATACTCTTAGTACTACAATCATTAGACATAATATAATGCTTTACAAACTTTTACAATTATGTTTTATTTTTATGATAATAATCAGAAGCAAACATATATATTTTAGAACACTAGCATAAAGTCTAAATAATTATAAAATTTTATGGCCAAAATAATCATACGCCTCATCTTTAATGTTATATCAATTAACTCTCATATCACCACCCTTAACCTACTTCTCATAGTTCATTAAGAATCTAATTTTTCAGAATTTATATATAGATTATATTATTTCATTAGAAGCTTGTTTGATTGTTCAACAAATAAATTTCTGAATAAAATAAAAAAGAATTTTACTGTAATTTCTTTAATACCTAAATAATTCCACTGTATAAAACTTGAAGTCTGTATCCAAAATGAAAATGTATTAATGAAGTAATGCGTATCCTTGGTAACTAATTTTTCACGTTTTCAGAGTAAATGTTTCAATGAAATTAGCTAATAACTTATAGACAGTTCATAGTTTTTACGTAAGCTTTTCATATACAAATCTGAATAGGTCTCCACTGAAAATACTATTTACAAGATTGAATTGAACATTTTATAATGAAAATTAGCTGTTTATTTAGCAATATGGTACAATATAATGTACTTATTTGAGACAAACTATGATCTCTAAAGAAATACATTTTTGGGGAAGTCTTTTCAAACTTAGGTTGGTATGATTATAAAGGAAGTTTTTTATCTTCTCCACATATTTCTTAAATTTCCAGTAAATTCCTTGACAACTTTTGGTAATTTGGAACCCATTTCCTTTCATTCTTCTAATTTTTATATGAAGATATATAATATTTATTAGAACTTGTCTGTAAACCAGGTAATATTCTCACCTGGTATGAAGAACTGTGTAGTCCATTGACAACTCCATTTTGTGGTATTTTATTACATCGATAAATTAGTGTGTTCCTTATCAATTTATAAATTTCTATTTATATAAGTTTAAACAATATATATTTTATTTCCCCATTCATCACATATATACATTGTAATAAACAGGGTCTGTCCAATTTCATATGGAAAGAAATTTGAGGAAAGAGAATTTTTTTCTTCAACCCCAGGAAGCATGTATAATAAGAGAAGTTGAGTTTGCGACCATAATTCTCTAAATCCCTACATCTTTGGACCAGAGAGCTATAAGCCAATTATTCCTAAATAACTTACAGAATCCTTATTTTGCACAGAACTCTTCTAGATGGTTTCTATCTCTGAGCACAGATTTGGTTAAGGGATAGTATTTGTAAGTCAGAAATTAGCTGTTGGTACAGTTTGTGTCAAATGGAATGAGATACTCCCAGAATTCTGTATCACAGGTGATATAAAGCAATAGGCATTATTGAAATGATTGTATTCAGAGTAGGTACTCTGATTATGAAGAACATCACACAGAAACCTAACTTGACTTTGAAATGGTAAAATTAAGGGCAGAGGAACATTTACATAGAGAAAAAATATGGAAATGCTAGTAAAAAAAAAAAAGATCAATTTTAGGTTTTGTTAATCCGATTGCCTGCACTGGAAGGAATTGTGGGAGTTAAACTTGAAAAACAAGGCTCAGAAAGGATTGTGCAATCTTGGTTGGCTGAGGATTTTGTACTTCATTGCCTATGCTCAAAGATAGTCTTATTAGCTTGTTAATTCTGAAAAGGAATGCAGGATAAGTTAAAGTGGAGAGATAGGATGAGCCAGACTGCTAACCATTAAGAAGGGAACTTGTGGCCAGTCTTGGTGGTGCACTCCTGTAATCGCAGAGTCTTGGGAGGCTGAGGATGACAAGTTTGAGGCCAGATTGGGTAACTCAGCAAGATCTTGTTCCAAAAACCTAAAAAGAAGAACTGGAGATGTAGCTCAGTAGTGGAGTACCCATAGTTGAAAAACAAAATTGTAAATGTTCAGTTTGACTACCCTCATTTTTTCTCCTAAGGTGTTTTTCATTAATGATATTCTATGGTGTTCATTGTCTTGAAATCTGGCTTATGGCATTTATGAACACCATCATACTTATGATTGCATTGGGTGTGTCATGGATTAAATAATCTTTTCTATGTTCATAATTATTTTTTTCCTTACTATTTCTCTACACATTCTGATATGATTAAAACACAGGTTTCCTTATTTTCTCATTGTTGATACTAATTGTTGAATTTTCCTGTAGATCATTATAAATATAAACAAGCAGATATGTACTGTGTCAGAGTTTTAGAAATTCCTTTTTTTTTTTTTTTTTCGTACTAGGGATTGAACTCAGGGACACTTTACCACTGAGCTAAATTTCCCCATCCAAATGAATTTTTTTTTTTGTAGTTTGAGACAGGGTCTTGCTAAATTGATAAAGAATTTCTCTTAAGTTGCACATACTGGCCTCAAACTTGAAGAATTTGTGATGCTCCTCAGCCTCTCCAGTTGCTGAGAGTACAGGCACGCACCACCATACCTATACCTGCTTGAGTTAAATAATATTTCATCTTACTATAATAGTTCTGTAGTAAGGCCTTTCTCCTATTAAATTTAATTTTGTTCAAATTCTTTCCTTAAAATCTAAGGCTAAGGCTAATATTTGATCTTAATAGAAAATATTAGTCCAAAAAGTTAAGTTTCCATCTTCTTAGATGGACTCATGGAGACTACTTTAATATGGTTTCTTCTTTGATAGCAATGACCTGAAGATTGAGAAATGATGGATCTTGATTAACATGAAAGAAAAGAATTGCCAAAACATCAGTGGCAGAACTCTATGCTCTTTAGCTTGCACAATGATAGTGAAAATCATTCATTCAACAAATATGTATCAAATTCATATTATGTATCAGGTACTGTCCTATATTTTGTGAATGTATCCATGAAAAAAAAATGGCATCCCCTGTCCTCATGTAGCTTATATTTTAAGAAAAGAGAAACAAATAATGGATAATAAACAAATGAAGAAATAAGTTATGTTAGAAGAAGATAAATTCAATTGAGAAAATGAAATGCAAAGAATGAGCAGAATAAGAAATATCTTCTTCCACTTCCTTAACTGAAGGATGTGCTTCATTGAAAAGGTGATGATTGATCGGAGACTTGAAAAGAACTAGCTGTCAAGATATATGGGGGGAAGTCAGTTCCATGTTTAAGTGACCAGCTGATGCAAATACTCTAAGAAAGTGACCAAGAGCATTTAATAAGTAGCTAGAATGTCAGTGTGGCTGATCAGAGTGAGTGAAGGTGAGCACAGTAGGAGATGAGGCCAGGGAGACTGAGTGGGGCCCATTGTGGATAGCAGCATGGCCTATGGCTAGTCTTTAACTCTTACTCTGAAAGTAAGTGAAGTGAATCACTGAAGATTTTTAAGCTTACCAGTGACAGGATACAGCTTTTATTTTAAAAAGGAAGCTGCTGGCTGCTGCACGGAAAATGTACGATGCACAAATGTGCCAGTACAACCTGCTGTGTTTACTCATCAATGAATCACACGCTGTGGGGCCTGTTGGAGGATTCTCTTATAATGCGGGACTTTTCCATGTTTGGTGAAACAATGCTCAAGTGATAGACCTTTGCCTTCAGTTGTTTGGAGGTTCTAATTTTCCTTGGCTCTCCTGTGAACTCCTAGGGTTGTTTAACACAAGGGTGATTGCTATCCAAGGGGTCTCTGAGAGTAAGGGGAACACAGGAAAGGCACAGATAAGCAGATGAAATCAGTGGTGTTTTTTACTCTTTTAATCTTTTTCTTTCCTCTGCCCTCTGGGAGACTGAATCTGCAAAACCTGACCTTTAGTTCCATCTTTCCCAGTGAAGAACCTGGTTACTAAGTCTGTTTGAGAAGGTGGAGTCATAGTTAATCTAATCAAAGGAGGAATTCCACATTTGAGTTATCTTTAAAAAACACTAAATCCTTGTAGCTTATATTTTATTGTTTTGTTTTCAAAGTGTCCTCATCATGAATATAGACTGAGTGCTGTACATATTGAATTAGTTTACATAAATTTGTGCTTGTGAGAAGAAAATATTTCCATAAAATCAGCACTATGTGCATGTAAATCAAGCTGACCATTAAAAGAGATTCTGAAAGATAGCAAATGTAATCTTGCAAGTGGCTTTATATATGGATCACTTATGTCATGAAAAGACCAGAATATATGTGGTCATGGTATTTTTATATGAAATATCTTGCGTGTGATAAAATCCAAGCATATTAAACTTTCAGTGTTATCTGTGAACTTGCATTTATCCCATTATATATCTTATTCTGCTTTATTTAGCAACTGTTACCTCATCTCTATTATGTTTACCCCCAGACTAATTGTATCTTTTATGAGATCTAACCTATGTATGTACTTGGCAGTACATTTAAGATGTTTGCATTTACAGTAATTATATGGGCAATTTGTGAATTTGTATAACAACTGGAAAATATTTTGCCGGCCTAAATCCAAATCTTCATAAACATGGCCAATTTTATTGTTAACATTGAAGTGGTGAATGTCTTTTACCTGTTAGCCCCAAAATCTAAGTTTCTTTACAGTTCAAAAACAAAGCAAATTTAAATTCACTGAACTGAGGAGATGTAATTCACATGAAGAATGAAAATTGTTTTACAGGCCAAACAGTAGCAAAAATACAATCCATGTAAAATTTACATGAATGCTGATGGTTTTGATTATGTATCCTCATCTCCTCCCCATCCTCAGTCCCAGAATATTTTTAGTGAGGGACTTAATTTCATCTTAACCACATGCACATGTAACTGAAATCCAATGTGAAATGGAAGTATAAACCAATCAGTGCTTTTCAAACTTGGCTGTATGGAGAAAAGGGAATAAACCACCCATACTCAGGCCAGGCCCCACCAGAGGGACTAATTTCTCCAGATGATCAGGATTGAGGATGGTGTTCTGAGGTATAATTTTAAAAATACTGATAATCTGTTAATTAGTTACAATATCCAGAAAAGAATCATGTTATTTATGTAAAGGGTATTTAATGAATCTGAATGAAATGATATTTTTGAAAACATGGTATGAAAGATTATAAGCATTAATAGCAACATTAAGGACTGTGACATAAAAGAATGATTTTCGGATCCTTGAGAAATGCACTCCTGAACCGGAGTGGATATACATACATCTCAAAAGATTAAAGAATGATTTCACATTCGTAAAACATTTTTAGTAAATGCTCTAAGAAATAGTGACCAGAGGCCTATCTTCAAACTTTTGACTAAAACGGAAAGTATATTATTTTGGCAGCCTTGGTCTTTCTCAGACAGGCTAGGCTCAGCTTAGAGGTGTGCCCTTGAGCTGTTTGAAACTATTTTAGTATTTGCTTAAGTCTTGTAATCTGAGGAGAAGGCAGTAGACAGAATCTCTCCAACCATGGTACTCCATCTGCCTGGAATATTCTACTGTTCCCTCATCTTCATCTGAGTAGTCATACTGAGGCTTTTTGTCTTAGATGAAATATTCTCTTTTCCCGGAAATCTTCCACGGTCACCTCCTTCCCTGAGTTTGGGTTAGTGCTCTTACCGTTTTCCTCTGTAAAACTCCACACTACCCAGCCATGATATATAGAATGGTGATTTTAAAAAACCAGTTTGTGTTTATCTTTTATTAAATCATGAATTTCATAAAGGCACCATTCATTTAACTTTAACCTGAGCTAGTGGTTTAATATCTAACACATTTAAAATACTTGTTGAATGAATTCACGTTAAATTGTTTTCAACATTATTCTGAATTAGCATTATGTTTAGTAGATGTACTGAGTCTTTTTAATTCCACTTCGCAGCAGTGTTCTGCACAGTGTTGATCACAAAGTCCTGCTGCTTTGTCGAAAGTGTGGCTAAGATTTTCATCTTTGTTAACATAACTGCATCTCAGCAGAATTTTGTTCTTGTCCTCAACACTTCTAGCAATCTCAGTGTGTGCCCCAACTTCCTCAGTCACCTGATCCTAATGTTTTTTTCCATTTGTATGTGGTTCCTAGTGTGGCATTCTTTAAGCGGCATACTTTTCTTGTACTAATTTCCATCCATAGTCCATCTTAGCTTTTCCCGCTTTGTCTTAGGGCTTTCTGGTAATGAACTCTGTTCTATTTAATCGGGGACCCAAAGGCCATCTTGGAAAATCATCTTGGCTTTTGTGAACCCCTTCTGACCTCCTCCTTTGCATCCAGATGTGATGGTGACTATACTGTAAACTACCTAAATTGGTTGGACTGCTTTCCTTCAATCTAAAAAATTAATTTACATCATCTCTGAACCTGGGGAAGACCAATAACTGTTGGGTGTTTTCTGGCATTTACCAACAAAAAATTAATATTAGCCAGAATACGAAGTATAATTAGTTGCCTGTGACAACTATATCAAATATTATTTATGTTAAAAATAATATTGCATCCTATTTAATGAAATTTAAACAAGTAACACCTAGGTAGGATCTCTTCAAGATAGTGAGGACTTCAAGTTAATTTAAAAGTCATGCTAATGATTTCGTATGGGGAATGAATATTAAATAAAGATGAACTTCCGTAGAATTACTATAAGAATTTGTGTCTTATTGAGTTTACAGTTAAGAACCAAGGGTTTGTTTCTCCTGAAATTTAGTAGCGAAATAGCAATTAAAAATTGTATTGTATTTTAGACTAGGATCAAGGAATAGAATGGCAGGAAAGTGAGTATGGAAAGTTATTCCATCTCAGAATATGTGTGTCCTCTCTGTTAATTCTTCTTTGCCCTCATTCTTTTTCCTGTTCCATTGCCCTCCTCTCCTACCTTAGTCCAAGTTATTCAACTGCTGGTTATGATTCAGAATTTCATTTTTTAAAAAGTGCTTTCTTCATTTTGTTCTGTCATGAGCCAAAAGTCAAGTTGATATTGAAGAACTATATAAAATCATATTTTTGTACTGGGATTTGACTGATTTAGTCAAAATGCTTCAGATGGTTTGTGTGTACCAATCTGCCATAAATCAAAGAAACAGGGGGAAAAAGGGAAAAGGTCTTTGTAGGTGAAGTGGTAGGGTCTATATGAGTGGAGAATCTTTCATGAAGAATCTGTGACAGAAGAAAGACAATAGTTCACAAAAAGGTGTGGGTGAGGGGTTGGCAAAGAAAATGTGTTACACAAAATGTGGACATTTGTGTTACACTGAGGTATGCCTCAGTGCTTTGCATTAATAACTTGCATATTAAGAAGTCACAAGTCTTCACATTAATGAATCCCTAACTAGTCTCTGACACAATAGAAGGATACATCCCTAGAGGAGTCATTATGGACTATCATGTCAATGATCCGCATATTAATGACTCTCTTACATGCTCATCAACAGGTAGCCTAATAGGCTCCCATTGAGCGGTTTTTTCATTTGCTTTTTAAATGTGTCCTCTTCTCCCTTCCTTTTGTAATACTATTGTGAAGAATTGACAAAAAGGTGCATTAGGATAATTTTAATGTGTGACGTAAGTTCACAAAAGCATTTTAAATTTAGAAATAATGCTTTAAGACTTACTGAGACTGCCTAAAAAACTTTTCAAATGCTGTTAAAAACAAATCCACTGTGATAATGGATCTCTTATTTGGATTTTAATGCAAACCATCTAGCTCAATTTACCTTTATTTCTGTTTTTCTAGATATATTAATTTATAATATGATTAGCATAAGTAGAACTAGTTTGAGGATATGTTTGGGAAATGGAATTAATTGAAATGGAAATTAATTCCAACAGACTTTATATTATAGAAGCTATTAAGCACTTATTAAAACTGAAAAATGGTAACTTATTTTATAAGAATTTAAAAATATACAGGAAATAGTATGTAGCATTTGTTTGATTGCATAGCAACATGGAAATATTCCACAATAAATTAAATGACTTCACAATTTTTAAATTTATATTTAAATAAAAATAACCACAATAAGGCATTGATGAGTATCTTAACATTTCTAAATTGCTTTGGTATACTTTAACTTTTGTTAAATGTCCTAATTATTATATTGAAGAAATATGGTGATTTTTTTTTTTTTACAAACATGAAATCTGTAATCTACCATAAAAAACACTGAGGAATTGTCCCTCTAGTGCTTTTATTAAATAATACACCGTTGCAGTGGATTTATCCTTCAGATAAAGGGAGGCACATTGGTAAATGTTTGAAATTCTTGTCAAGAGCCAGGAGTGGGATAGAATCTGGGAAGAAAGTAGAAGTTTGGTTACTGTCTTCTCAAAAAGAAATAGCAGCAAACAACCACATGATAGCATCATCATCTTGAAGGAGAACAGAGGGCAGAGATGCTCAGGTAAGTGGCTGCCAAGTGATCTCTGGCTTTGCATCTTCTACCCTAAGTTTAGTAAGGGATCCCTTTTCTGGGAGGTGTCACCTCTGAATCATTTTATGTCAAAATCTGGAAGTCTCAGGTCCCTCTGTATTCACTTCTTTGATTCCTCCCAATTGTACACAATGGTTATCTGTTAACCTATTAACTAATCGTTTCTGAAAAACATCTTCAAAACAATATGCAATACCAAGACCGTAGAGCTTGGGTGTCAGAACTGAGTACTTAAACTAAGTAGCTCAGATCATGGCTACTATAGATTCCAGAGAGAAATCGTATTTATGTATGCAGGTTTTCTTTAACTGCAGTCAATTGACTCTCTAATTTTTGACCTGAAAATGACGTTTTTATACAACCACATATAAATTAATATCATTATGAAAAAAATAATGCTTGAAACTTACCTATCTCATGGGAAAATGCACATGGAAATATTCTGAAATTTTTTGAAAAACGGTGGCAGTATAAAGATCTTAACAAATGCTTTGTGGGGGAATTGTGGAGATTTGGAAAGTGAGACTTCCCATGTAGCCAGATTCTCAGGTGGGCAATCACTAGTTTCTTGTCACTCTATAGGTAATAATTACCTCCTTTAAGAATGCTGATAAAATAAGGACCTTGGTTCAATAAGTTTAAGATTTTTTTCCTCACAAGTCAATGATGTATATTACTTAATTGTTCCGGCATCTACCATATAAAAACATTCACATTTCTGTCCATAGCATATCATTGGCCTGTTGTACCTCATGCCAGGTTTTTCTACAGGTCTTCGTCTACTTGGGGGTGGTGGTTCAAAATTGGACATCCATGATTCAGTGTAATTCCACACTGGCTCTTCATTAGAAAGTACACAGCTCCACAGAATTGAACATGGTGCTCCACTCAATGACAAAATACAAGAAGTATTTTCTCCTCGATTCTTTGGTGTGAGCTATGAAAAATAGAAACTACTACTTAGCCATGACAAAGCAAATTTAGACCTGCAATTCTTTTTTCTTTCTTTTTTTTTTCTATTTAGAAAGAGGGGACAGTGAGAGAGAGAGAGAGAGAGAGAAAGAGAGAGAGAGAAAGCGAGAGAGAGAGAGAGAGAAGCAATTTTTGTTCACTTCTTCATGTGACTTTCATTCCTCAGATACTTCATTGTGTATGTGGTACTGGGGTTTGAACTTGTGTACTTGTGCATGCCAGGCAAATGCTGTAACTGCCAAGTCACCACTCCAGCCCCTAGACTTGCGATTCTTGGTAGAAAATAAACAGACTTTTGAAGAGAGTCTTACGTGATGTTTTCCAACAAGATTATGTCCTTCAGTTGCTTTCTCTTCTATTGAAATTTCATACATCAGGAAGACAAAGTACCATCATTTTCTAGTGCAAGCAGCAATACAATAGACAGTGCTCTAATTTAGAAATTGAAAGATAGAAGAGTTTTAGAAATGTAGGAATTCAGCATTTCACAAATAAGAAAATAACTCAATAAAATCACATAGATGTCAAAGTAATGGCATCTTCTTAGTTACGTAAGTACTTGAGCAGTTCAGTATGGTTTGCACAAAGGATCTGTGGGCTATTGTGGTTTACAATTACATTTTCAAAATAATAAATTAACTTAAAGGTGTTATCTAATACATTTGTTTATCTTAATTGATTGTAGAGATTGATGGTTCTTCAATGTTTGAAGACTTTTACTTGAATAAAAAATAAAATGACGTGCAAATAAATCATTTTATAATATGTAGTAGAAAGAGCATGACTGGTCCACAAGTTGTACAGGTCAGATTTCAGCGCTATGGAATTTGAACTGTTAACACTGTAAGATTTAATTGAGAATTTATCTTTGGCTACATTTCATTTTTAAATTAGTAATTATTTCTGTTGATTATGCCAATAATTTTGTTTTAAAAATTAAGGATTTCAAATTATCATTTCTAAATCTGGGAAGTATGTCATTTAATATCAAAATGGAGAAGAAAGGATTGATTCGTTTTGAATATGACAGGGTAATGGGTAGTGACTGCCTAGCTGTGTTAAAAAAGAGTCATGGGGCTCACTAGGGCTTACTAGGGAAGACCCTTTATCAGTGTCTGCCTTGGATGCTGGAGAGGGAGGTCAGAACAAGCAGAGTTGTGTTTGTGATCCTTAAGCTTCACTTTAAAGATACAGATAAGGAATGGGAGGCCCTTAACATGGCAGATATTAGTCCATAGAGTCATCATATGAAGAGGATAATAAATTCATTTTAAAAAATTCTGACTGGCACTCTTGGGGGTAAGCCTAATATTCAGAATCTATATACATTTTATATTATTTTGTTAAAAACTTGTATGATTGTTCAACAAATAAATTTCTCAATAAAAAAAATTCTGATGTTTTCCCTTAAGGATTATTTTTTGCTTCTTTCAATGGATGTTATTATGCAGAACTGTATTCATTTTGTTTTCCTTTCTGGCATTATCATCAAGGAAATGAACTTAATGCAGCTTTTCATCCTAAATTCCTTCTGCATAATGTCTTTAAATGTTTTCCCTTAGACACTTCTGTTCACAATTAGAAAGTTATCACAATTATCTCTCTTTTGATCAGATATTCCTCTTCTGTTTTATTCCTGATCAAGAGAAGACTGTTGGTATGGTAGTAAAGGAAATGCCTGTGGTAGCTATAGGAGCTGGCAAATGTATTATGAACTAAACCTTTCAATAAGTATGTCTTTGCTTTCCTTTTTCCTCTAATACACAAGCAGCTAGGAAATATCAGAATGCTAAAAAGCCAACTTTTAGGGAAAAATTAACATAACAGTATGAAAAGAAACTAGACAATAAGTGATTCTTTTACCCTGGGAAATCTTTTCAGTGCATTTGTAAGTACTCACTTAGGGCCATGGCTGATATACTGTTCTTCAGTGACTTTTAAAAAACACTAAGTGAGTTTCATATTATTTCTGACTTAAAAGATCAATTATTTTTCTTTCTTTCTTGGGGGCTAAGAGGGCAAAGGAAATCAAAGGAGACCATAGACTTTGAACAAAACCACTGGTATGAACTTCTTGAGTAGTTTAACATTTAATTTTTAGACGTTTATCATGGAGTGAGAGGTGATGCCCAAGAATTCCAATGTTGGCCCCCTTTAAACAGTTCTGAACACTTTTAGGCAGTGTTCAGGAGAGACAAATGCACCGTCCATTGCTTACTAAGGAAATGATCCCTTTTAATGCCAACTTTTTGATTTCTTTTGGAGCATGGTTACACTTTGCTGCTTACAAACTAATCCTGCCCTTCGATCTAACTGGTTGAGTAATTCTATCACATCAGATGTAGATTTTGTAGAACAGGACTCTAAGTGGTTTTGCTCATACTTTAAGACACATATGGGTTTTTAGCACAATGGTCTTACAGGTCTTTAGGAAAAAATAGTATTATTAATTACACTAAAAAAAATGCTCCATTTTGACAGTGTTAAAATTAACCATAACTCCAAATACAGAAATACAACATACCTAGAAAGTGCAGTATTATTAATATGGCGCCCAAATCCTGACACTGAATAAATCAATTGAGTTATACAAGAGGTGTGAATTAGCATTTCAGGGCTCACTGTATTTGAAGAGGATACTTTTAAATAAAAGGTTATTTCTACTCATTTATTTTTAGAGTGAAGACTTTTCATAATGTTTATATTTAAAATGTTTAAGCAAGTATGTGTCCATGCACTGCAAATTTTACTCTTAAAAATACCTTGTGAGTTAAAGACATGAGGAAATATTGTAAATATTAAAAATATAGAAAATTCAAAGTAAAAGGGGAAGCATGAGTATTGATTTCTAATTTAGGATAATATTGATGATCAATGTGGTATTTACTATAGCTGGCCAATAATAATAGTGATAATAATAGCTCATTAAACATTTCCACATGTTGAAAACTATGCTAAATAACTATTCTGTGTAAGGAGTAAGTAATATTGTGGAGAAAACTGAAGCATAAGGAGGTAAAATATATGGTTTGAGATTACATGGTCAGTAATTGCTTTGAAAAGCTTTAAATATTGGGAAAGATACATTTGCACATGGGTCTTTCTGCTCTTTTTCAATGCATTGACCCTTTACGAAGAGAATACTGACCTGGGGACCAAGGCCCTTGAACCTCTAGCTTTGCCACTAGTTAACTTGTATAATTTCTGACCATTATTTAACTGGACTTTAGCTTCTTTTTCTATAAGCTAATGGATTGTACTATTCAAGTATGTTGTCCTTACCAATCTGAGATTCTATGTGAATTAGAAGAATTTGGCTAAAATATAAACAAACATTTTGCACATTACATGGGACTCAGAGGTATAGAATACGTGACGCTCAGATTTTTTAATGACTAACAGCTAACCCAGAAATACAAATTATTGTATGCTTATTCATTTGTTAAATAGGTTGAAAACATGTTTAAATTCCTCCCCTACCAACATCCTATCATTTTATTCTGTAGGTATGGAAGATCCGTCAGTTCTTCAGTGTGGTTCTTTCCTGGGAATATATGTTATTACACAATTATTTTCTTTCATGCATAGAGCTATGCCTATCTTCATTAAATAAGTAACATGATAAACACAATAAACAATAAATATAAATAACATGACAAAAGACACTGTTTGGATTTAAGTTTGTGCCTCTGAGTGAGACGCCTACTAAATGATGCCTTGGCTTTTCATATTCCATTTTTTTCTACATTGTATCATGAATTGATCTGTTTAGAATAACTCTTTTTTCCTGATAAGTTATATGCATGTAATGCCTTAAGCTTGAAATTGCTGCTCTTGTATTCTCTAGCTATTGCTACTTCTTGTTTAGGTTTCGACTTAGAGATCAAATCCTGGTGGAAACTGTTTTTACCATTTCTCCTTCTCACTGAGCATATATTTATTATACTCTGGTATTATTGCTTTAATTGTTTATCCTCCCCATTACTGGGTAGCCCCTTGTGGGCAGGGACTCCATCTTAGTTATTGTGATCTAATGAAACATTTTAAATGTAGGGATTCAATAAAATATTTGTTTAATGATAATTGAAGGAACAATGAACACATGAAAGTGGATGACTATAAATTTAAAATTATTATTTCAAAAGCCTGACTATTGGCTGGAAACCATTCATTTCTTCCTATAAACAGTGCATATTTATTTAATACGTACTACAGGTCATAACAAAAATTTCATTATTATGTTTTAGTTCATGGTGCATAGTGGAATTTAAAATATCTATTTGAAAATTGAATGACCCCTCCTATGATGAAATATATAATAACTGTATCACATGATTTATGTGAACTCAACCATAAATATTTGGCTCCACAAAGTACATATCTTTTGTACTTTTTATTTCTAAATTTATAAATAATTTAAAAATTGTGTTTATTCATTTGAATTCAGAATTAAAATTTAGTCCTAAACTTTGGATGGAATGATACTTTAAGACTTGGAAATCATATATAAACATATGTGGGGGCTGCAGTGGGGGCTCAGCGGTTACACTTGCCTGGCATGTGCCAGGATGCCAGTTTGAACCCCAGCACCACATACACAACAAAGTGTCGGAGCAACAAAAGTCACATGGAAAACTAAATAAAATTGATTCTTTCTTTCTCTCACTGTCCTTCTCTCTTTTTAAAAAAATTTGCTTTAAAATATTAAATCCTTTTCTGAAATTAAAGTTTAATGAAAAAAGAAGAGAAGAACAATGTCATGATAATGTTGGTGAGAGGTAGAAAGGAAAAGGGAGAGATAGAAAGGCTGTGTACATCTAATTAGTCAACAGCACTTAGTGTGCCACTATTATGTTCTAGGCCCTGTGTTAACCACTGGGAATACAGAAAAGTAAGGAACTGTGTTCAAAAAGGACTCAAGAAACATAAAGGGGAAATGAGAAATATTCAAAAACCCATTTCACTTATATGATAATCATATATTTCTGGGCCCCTGTCTTCATTAGCCATCCAGTCCTCTGTCTTTTCAAATTTACTAATAGTTCTTAATTAAACTCTTTAGATATGCTAGGTCATATGACTGACACTTTGAATTTCAAAGTAGAATTTTATTTATAGGCATCATCTAACCTAGGCTAGAAACAATTTCATCTGTTACCATAGGGAAGCTGTTTCCCATATCTTCCTTTACTGAAACGTCCTTTATTCTCCTGTTCTCTGACATGCTACATTTGCCATATCCCAAAGTTTTAGATATGTGTTGTTATGTTATTGAGCTCTCAGTGAAGTTTTATTTGTCAGTATATCTGCTCTTTAACAGGTCCAGTACTGTCTCATAAGCTAAATCTTCATAGGAACTCTTGAAATTAGCTTAGGCAGATTCTCCCTCTAAAAAATAAATGATTCTTTATTTATTTCTTTAGAATCACATTTCCAAATTAGGTGAAAACAGTTTTTAAAATTTGATTAGAATTGAATTTTTAGATCAATTTGGGAGACAACTGACATCTCCATAATATGTGTTTCCTATCTATGAACATGGTATGTTAGTGAATTTTTCTAGATCTGCTTTAATATTTCTTAATATAACTTTATTCTGTTCCCTATAAGAATCGTGCATACTTTCTATTGGTTCTTACCTATATGTGTTTCATATAATATATAAATTTTATTAATCTTTTACTTTGCTTCTTTGTATTTACCCCCAAATGCAAAAACTTACCCTATAATTACATATTTAAATGTTTTTCTAAGACACTACCATAATAAGGTAGAGTTGAATCCCTAATAATTTGTCTTCAAATTGAGTTTAAAAAACAGGCATCTTTCCGTTTGACTCAATCACTTTTAAAAAAATATTTTAAAATACTGAATTAGAAAATTGATAGTATTTTGGCTAAATAAAAGCAAACTCATTGAATAGATAAAATTTTCCTTCTACTAATGAGATTTTCAGTATTGTTTTGGAAATAAAGAGGAGGCAGGAGTGATTCAATGCCATTTCATGGTCTCTAAATTTTTTAAGCTCATATACATTATGCATCTGGAGAAGGTAGATCAGATTGCAGTTGGATTCCATAAAAATAAATCTTTGCATGGTTATGTGTTTCATTAAACCATGTAAAAATATAGATCAATTCAGTATTAATTATGCAAGCTGTAATTTTATAATGAAATTATTTTTATAGAAATGTTATTTTCATTTATGTTGCCACTAAAGTATTCAATGTTTTTAATAAAGGTAAAACTAAACATAATAAACATATGCAAAATTGAATTACTTTCTTAGTGATAGGATGATAGGATGAAGAATTTGCAATTTTATTATGGTTTATTAAAAAAATAAGGCTTCCTGGGATTTGGATCAAAATTAACTTTGCAATGAAAACTAACCAATAGGCCAATGTCAACCTTCCAGTATTCTTTTGTTGCAGAAAAGTCATTAGGCAAAGTCACCAGAAGTAAATTCAGATAAGACAATATCAGAAATGTGGACACTTGGCCAAATACTTCTGATAAATTAACTTGTTGATTTATATATATCAAGTGGTCATTTCCATTAGCAATATGTCTCCTACTGAGTGTCACGGAGAAATCTAAATGCTAAAGTCCCCATAAATCCACCTACAAATGGATTAACATCTGAAATAAATAGATATTAATCTTTTCAATCAGTATACAGAATATACTAGAAAAGGGACTGTAACCCAAATCATTTTAAGGAAAGGAAATATGTGCTTACATTTGAGTAATCTGTACATCTTGATTATAAAATGGCCAGTGGCAATACACATATTAAATCTTTTAATGGAATATAAATTTAGCTGCCTTTCAGTTTTTAGTTAGCTTGTGGGGTGTGTGTGTGTGTGTTTGTGTTTGTGTGTGTGTGTTTCTCTCTCCTTTTCTGGAGTGGGAGTAGATGTTGTATCAGTTCAATTGAAAACATTTTTGGTAATATGAAATACAAAATACCAATAGTGGAGATGTTAGAAAGTGATTTCATGACCACAACTGGACCTGGACTGCCAGTGCATGAGACTTCACCATTTAAACCAAGAGAAAAATGTTCTCACTTATGCATGTTAAATTCATGAATTATAGAATAATCTACATTTATATGCATTTTCACTTTGGTCACATAAATTTTAATGTGAGCATTGTAATATTGTTAGAAATATGGCATTATGGAAATTATTAAACATGGCATTACAGTCAATATTTACTATTACATCATTCTAAAAGATTAATTTATTTAAAAACACACAAAGTAATAAAATAAAATGTGAAGATACTTTGTAATGTTCATTTGACGTGCTCCTAATTTGAATTTCTTCCTGTATAAAAATATTTAAAAGATGTAGTCTCAGAACAAATGTGTAACTTTCTATTTTAATTTAACAGTAAAGAAGAATCATCAGTAACATCAGAAGAGAATAATTTTGAAAATTCAAAGATTGCAGGTAATATTTCTTATTTATTTTCTAAACAAAATTTATCTCCTTTGTGAAAGTCTTCAATTAAAACGAAGGTACCATTATGTCCACTTTTCAGATACTTACATCCCAACAATTGTTTGTTCTTATGAAGACAAGGAAGACTTGGAAGCCAGTAAACAAAATGTAAAAGACATAAACAGGGAACATGATGAACGCAACGAAACAGAATTAGAGTTGATGGTAAGTGTTGTGATTAGCACGGCATTACAGAAGATGAATCCGTTTATGCTTCAAAGATGCTGCACTGCCTGCTTTTCAATAGCTTCAACTAATATAATTTGCAAATGTGAAAGCACAGCCTATTCTGTCCCTGGTTCTCTAGCTTGATCAACAAGGCACTTTGATATCAGTATGTTGCTTCTGGTCTCTGCAATGGTAAATTAATGACATTCATTTCTTATCTCTTCACCACTGGCTCTGTGTAATAGTTTACAGGAATTGTAGGAGAGGTAGCACTATCCTGATGTGCATTTCCAATCTTTGTGACACATGTACACTTAACACGAACTCGGCTGTAAAATGAGAGGGCTGGACTAGATGATTATTAGGGTCCTGTCCAACTCTACAAGTCTATAATCCTTGCATTTAACAGCATTTCATTTCACATTTTACTTAGCTCCATCCTTGTGAGAATCTCAAAGTTCTATATCATTGTAAAGTGCTAAATCACCAAGTGAGAAGAAAATAGCCTGCACTATAATTTTAAGCAGGAAACAAATTCAGCACTGTACAATTTAGTATTAAATTTGTTATAAATTTCACAGTTGGTGAGCATTCAATCTATTTGGGAATTTTTGGGGGGATGGTTTAGATAGCAATTTTATCATAAAGGAAGAAGTAGAAGTAAATGAGTCACATAATGCAATTTATCCTTTATTGTATTTGGCTGGAGCCCATATCATTGGGATACATGGATTCATAATCATCTAAGATTAAAATGACATTTGCTTCTTCAAGTGTCAGTGCTGAAACAGAAAAGAAATAGAGCTCATCTCTTTCCCCACACATTCCACCTTTTCTATAGTGATATGGCAACTGCATCACTAAAGTATGCAATTTACTTTGCTCCAACTTTAAGAAACTACAAAGTTGTCACCCATTGTGAGAATTCTCACCAGCTGAAAGTTTAACATCGCCATTTTTTTTCAAACTACAGAATATAATGAAAGGACCCTGAAAAATCACATATCTCACCAATACACCTCATTACAATGAGCAGACTCCAGAATAAAAGTTTGTTTAGAAGTTACTGAGATTCTACGTCCAATAAATGAACAGGGAGCTGTAATTTAGATGCTAATTTGCTCCATGCTGACGTTAATGCATAAAACAATGAAGCTCTATAATAGATGGAAATACAACCAAATCTGTGGAACCCACAGGCATTGGCTTACAAGACAGATGTGCAGTTGACAAGTAACATGAGCCTTATGTGAGAAGAAGGGGAAAACGTAAGATTTGCATATAATTATTGAGATCATGCAAATGTCAGTTATGAGGAGGAAAAAAAAAACACAGGCATCTCACTGTTAAATCCTGACAGTTGGCATCACTGAAGAGCTCAAATACATTTGAGTACCAGTTGGCAGAGGGTCATTAAAACAGAATTTGCAGAGACATTAACTCCCTCACTTTTCTTTGAGTGACGTTTTGCTATTAATAGTTTGCAGAGGCTTTGCAGAAAACATATTAATAAGAGAAACTATAATGGGGACACCTACAGCAAGTGTAAATGCAGCAAGGGGCACCCAGGAAGCTGCTCTCTAATTGATTAGCATGGAGCTATCAATGTGTATATCCTAAGTGAGGAGAAAGTGCAATGACAAGCAAGAATAGTTGAATAATACAATGTGATATTTGGAGGCTGGGAAGGAGAGTGATTAATTTGGTCCCCTTTTCTTACTAATCTCATTCCCAAGTTATAGCCTATAAGGGTCTCTCCAAAATATTCTGTTTCCAGAGTTTGTATATATTTCACAAATTAAGTGCATTAAGGAAGACTATCACATAATTACTAACTGAATTAATGAAATCTATATAATCAGGTGGTCATTATTTTTGTTGCTTTTATCCCACAAGATAAATCAACGCTTAATGAGAGCTGGAAGTGCCACTTCGAGAGACACAAAGAATACATTTTCAACAAATCCAGTGAATGTTCCAAATAAAGCTGAGGGCTTAGAGCAGAAGCAAATCCATGGGAAAATATGCACTGAATTGTTCAAAAGGCCTTTGTCTCCAAGCTCATCAGCAGAAAGCTCCTTAAAGGGAGATTTTTACCATACTGAAAAGTATTCCTTAGGAAATGAGTATAGTCATCCACTTTCAGAGGAAACTGCTTCAGAACTGGGGGAAATCAAGTCATCAGTGAAAGAAACCAGTAGTGAATTAGTGCAATTGCACACTGGCAGCAAAGAAGTCCTGGATGATAATGCTAATCCAGCCCATGTGAGTAGAAGAGCACAAATATTCTGTTCCTCCTCAGATCAACTAGTGGCAGGAGAACTTAATAAAAATCATGAAGGAGGAGCTCAGAAAAGTGAAATAAGATATTGTGAATGTTTAAGAAGAGATTTCCATTCAGATGCATCCACATATCTGGAGGAACTGACAGAAAATGGATCTTCTAAGGAAGGCTATGGCAACGGTACAGATGAGAAGAAACAAACAATACAACTAGGTGTTCATGAAAAACAAAGTAAAAAGTCTCAATCAATCTTGCATGACCAAGGAAGAAAGATGTGTAACCCTAAAATAAGTGTGGAAGGGATGGAAGCTAGGAACAGAGACCAAACTGCTCTGCCAGGCAAAGATACCATAATTCCAACCCAGACAATCATAGCAGACACTTTCCCCTCACCAAGGACAAATCTGAATTGGGAAGAAGCTGTGTTCACAAGTCCAGAGGGAGAGCTCTCAACTGGTGAGGGCACCCCTTTAGAAGGGATAACCAGTCAAGCGTGTTCACCAAGAAAGGGAAATGTTTTGAGAGATGCTTACCTTTCCCAAGTTGAAGAAGAAAAGTCAGGTCGGATTTATCCTGAAGATCAGAATAAGAACACACAGCATAAACACTACTGGAATGTTCTGGAAAGTAAAGAAAAAGCAAGAGGTAGTAAGAAGGATATAGCTGAGCATATACAAAAAAAAGCAGATTGTGAAGATGTGTGCAGAAAAAGAGATAACATGAGTAGTTTGAAAGCTATTCCTAGGGAAGAATTGTTTACCTGCCAAGAAACAGAGTGCTACCAACTGTCTTCTCTAGCTGATCGCGGTATCACTGAGAAAGCAGAAGCAGGTACAGCTTATATAATTAAGACAACATCAGAAAGTACTCCAGAAAGCGTGTCTGCTAGAGAAAAAGCAATAATTGCTAAGCTACCTCAAGAGACAGCACAAAGTGACAGGCCCATCGAGGTAAAAGAAACAGTGTTTGATCCACATGAAGGGAGAAACGATGATTCACATTATGCTTTTTGTCAACGAGATACAGCAGGTGTAATCGATGACAACGACTTTGAAAAGGAGTCACATTTAGATATTTGTAATGTACGTGTAGATGAAATGGAGAAGGAGAAAACCATGTCTGTGTACAATCCCGGGAAGACACATGACAGAGAGAAATGTGGCACTAGAAATATCACATCGGTAGAAGAATCTTCACAGGTCATTACAGGCAATCAAACAGGAACATCAAAACTGGATTTACAGTTTGGAGTGTTGTCAACAGACAAAAAAAAATTCCCAGAAAACAGAGATCTTGGGCAGATCCAAGAATTATCACAGGAAACAAACTTAGATGCTGTGGTTCATTCTGCTTTTAACTCAGACATTGACAGAGCGTCTCAGAATGGTTCTCTTGTTTCCAGCCACCAGACGAAAACGTCAGTGTCGTCTTATGAACAACCAATTGCTATAGAGAATACAATTGATATCGTGACTCCCCAGTCTCTTCCTACCACATCACAATATAATTGTAATGCAACCCAGGGTCATCCTATGCCTAAATCTGAAGACGTTTTCAAAAGTTCAGATATAATGACATCAGATAGCAGAAAAGAAAGACGTATAGGCCAGATTTTTCAACCAGGTCAATGCAGTGTGGGAAAATCTCTGGGGCCAATGATTTTAATCAGTGAGCCTCTGGAGAACGCAGAAGAGGCAAGACAAGGAAATGAAGGATTAATAAACTCTGGACAGTCACGATGCTCTTCTGGTGACAAAGAATCTGATAGCTCTGCTTCTGCTAATCTCCCTATCCAGGATAGTCAAGCTCAAAGCAATGAATCTCTGCTCTCAAAATACATCAACTCTAAAATATGCTATTTCCTTTTGTTTCTGATATTTCTTGTAACCGTCTACCAGTATGACTTAATGATAGGCTTGGCATTCTACCTTTTATCATTGTACTGGCTATCCTGGGAAGAGGGGAGACAAAAAGAGTCTGTCAAAAAGAAGTAACCTTGGCACTTGTTATTAAAAGATAAGCTATTTAGCCCCAAACATTTGGGTTGGTGAAAGAGACTATTCATTGTTCAAAGAGCCAGTGCAGTTTTTCTCTTGAAGGATCATTTAAAAAGGAATGCGTATGAAGTTTGCTCCTTCATATCAGTAATTATTCTATATAGGACCATTATGCTTGGATCATTAAATACCTATATGAATATGAGATCTGAAGCACGTCAAGTCGAAATTAGGTACAGCTGTTGCTCCTTAGCAGGCTATGAAGTCGCAATGCTTCACGACTCTTCACTACTTAAAGTGCGATTTCTTGCATTCATTTCTTTTGCAGTAAAGCTTCATTTTTTTTCCTTGAGAGCACTTTTCCCCCTACAGCTTTTAAAAATAGATAAAACGTGAACAATGACAGAGGATTTTTTCTTTCGGTCTTCTAGAATTGACCATGAAATTCGCACTTACCACCGTATCGTTTATCAGTATACATTGATAGATCAAATATTTTAACTTCTTTTTCATAATTGTAAGAAAAAAGTATATGTTGAAATATGTAAACTTAAATTGAAAAAACATTATTGTCACATGAATTGACTTTACGCACACAGCTTATACTTTTATGCCTACAAAGTCAGGGTGTTCATAAGCCAAATTTGACAAAGACTGAAACAAATGGGAAATTATCCTTCAATTCTACAAACTTTTGTGGATGGCCTGTCTTTAAGCAATGTTTTTCATATAAAGAGAGACTGTAATATAGCCGAATAATTTCACTGTCAACTACTATTCAAAGTGGAAAATTTAAATTAAAAGTTCCACAAGCATTGTTTCAGAATGACTTTGTACCCATAAAACATATGGAATTAAAAGATAATAATAAAAAGATATCCAACTGAATTATTTATTCTAAGTAGTAGTATTTTTGCCCTCAATTTTTTAACCTTTTATCTTTTTTTTATGGTAAGGCAATGAATTATTCCCCAAGGTGTATTTAGAGAACAAACACTTAGTTTTGGTGATATTCATTACATGATTATCAGATTTTGAGATGAAAATTCAAAATTTTGAGCTGGCAAGTAGGTCAATAGGGAAATCTACTGAAGAAGAAACGAGTATCAAATATAGCAGTGACTTTGGCTAACGTAGTTTTCTATGGCAAAGGGAGGGAATAAGAGAACCAAACATTTTAATTAGGTAGGAATAGTGCAAGAATTCTTATACCATCTATTCAACAACTATTTTTTAAAAGAGTATAATCTGCAAAACCCTGAGCTCTGTTCTATGGCAGAGCTTTTCCCTTGGTACTCTCTACATCTAGTCTTAGTCATAATACGTAGTATGATCCTTTGATGCAGCTGCAGGAACAGAAGAAAGTCACACAAAAGGAGCCTCTTTGGATGATTCCTTTTGCATAGGAACATATTTGGTAGAAAATGTAATGCTCCTTTTCATAGGGGAACTGTAAAGGTAAACTCAATAAGTAAAACTGCACATATCAGCCCACACATCTAACAAATGCATTTTTGATAAGACAAGAAGGAAAGACTTAAAACTGACTCTTATCTGGTAGTAAATGATTTCCTAAATTTTCATTAGGTGCAGAACTATTTCCCAATCCCCCAACTGCATGCAACTCTCAGGTCCCATTGAAAATAAGCACTTGATTTTCAGTTGAGCAAATATAAACATCCTGAAGTAGGACTTAGGGCAAACATTTGATTGTTTGATAAAGCATATTTTCATTTACTATAAGTGGAATACTATAAGTGGTACCTGGAAATTATCTCCAAAATTGCTATCCTGATAATTTTGTTGACAGGTCTAAGTTACAATGGAGTTAAGTTTAGCTTTTCTTCAATTCTTAGTGCCTTGGTTTTTGAATTCTACTTTTTAAAGAGTTTTAGTCAATATGCCATCTCATTAATGTAAAGAACACTACATTACTTTATGAACACAGGTGCCTGAGCTGGAATTATTCTCTCAAAAGAGAAACATAACCTCTGTTATCTCTTTTATTTGACTTTTCATAATGTTACCTTATCAAACCTTCTCATATGTTTATAATCAAGCAATGAGAAGTTTCAAAGGATTTAAAATACTTAATTGTGTAATTCTTTGCATACAACGAAGAAAAATATTGATGATCAAACTGACTTTCCAAATATTATTTACAAAAACCTTGAAATTCAGTCTTATGAACGTGTGAAGCATGACCGCTTGAAAGAGTTAGAATTTTTCAAGCTGTTTTGGTTACTTTACAATGCTGAACAAGAAAAGAGGATCTCAGGAAGAACCAGCAGACCCTGGCTAACCAAGATTTGGCTGTGAATCATCTGGTAAGGGTTACCATCTTTTAAGCAGAGCAGCCGGCACCATGTCTGGTTAAGAGCAAATGAGGGGCTGGAGCAGTGGCGGTTACAGCATTTGCCCAGCATGTGCAAGGAACCTGGTTTGAACCCCCAGCACCACATACACAACTGAAAGTCAGAAAAACAAAAACCAGGTGAAAAAAAAAATAATTTGATTCTGTCTGTCTCCCACCCTCCCT
>PVKS010018359.1:0-40266 GCA_004027875.1 Aplodontia rufa
CCCTCATTTGTATCTCTATATACTTCTAATTAAAAAAAAAACTAGAATCTCAGAATGATTCAAGATGCTCTCCCCTGTCATCTCCAAAGCTGTTGGCTACCATGACCCGAACCTCCTAGAAATCCTGATGGTGCTCCATCAGTGACATGCTTGGATCAGCACATCACACTTTATTCTAGGCGATCATGGTCCCTCTCCAACAGTCCTCTTTCTCAGTGATACAGTCCCTCCCCATTTATTCTTAACACTATTGTGCAAATGGTGGCTGTCCAATGAAAATCTGGTTCAGCTATTCTCTTACTTAAATGCCTTCCAAGTCTCTCACTTTCATGCCAGTATCATTATTTGTTAGGAATATCACTCTCCAATTCACCTTCCTGCCACTTTTCCACATGAACACTTCTGATCTTCATGAATCAGCTCTTCAGACCCCACCACTTCTGGGAGGACAACTTTATTAATCCTCCAAAGGAGTAAGTCACTCTTTTCATCTATCTGTGCTCTTCTTTTATCTGCTACCCTGTTCATTCTGGCACTTAATGCAATTAGGTATGACCATGGCTGGATACTTCTGCAGAGCAGGGTCAAACAGTTCCATCCATTTCAGAGCATTTCTGGGATATTGGGAAAAAATAGGAAATGGCAATACAAGTTTTCAAATTGTTTTGGATATTATATGGTGAATGACTCCTTTAAATCTTGTTGGGTTAATTCTGCGGTTACCTTTATAGTCTCATTGGGAGATAACATGACAAAGCGAAATCCAAAGCCTTGTAAAATTAGAGTTTAGGCCACGCAGCTCTCCTGCCTGTCTTCTCTGATCTCCTATACGTGATAGGCCTTGTTCTTCACACTGCTCGTAAGTCCCCTCTGTAGTTTGGTGTATCAGAATCAATTCGTAAATGTTAAAGTGAATTTAAAAAAGCAAAGATCCCTTCAAATCCTAGGACAATAAAAAGAGGACTAGTTCTTTTCATATTTCTTTTTAATGTTATATTTTTAAATCATGGCTTTTCTCTCTGGACAAATTAGTTAAAGCTAGCTTCTGTAATAAAGAAATTGAAAGGTGTAAAATTGTTCAAAGGCTACAGAAGTTTTTCTGTTTGTGCACAAAGTCCAAAAAGATTACTCTAACCATCAAGTATCTCTCCTTCAAGCAATAATTCTACAGCTCAGTATCCTTCCCTCTCTTGGCTCTACTGTCTTGCACGAGTGGCTTGTAAAGTTGTCTGCATCAAGTTGGAAAAAGGGAGGTAGGAGGTTTTCCACTCACACCCCTTTGGCAGAACCCAGTCACATGAATATAACATAACTGCCAGGGATGCTGGGGAATGTAGTACAGCTGCACCTAGGAAGAAGAGAAAAGTGGTGTAGTGAGCTTGGAGTCAGCCTCACCAATGTTTTTATTAAAAATAAAAATTGTAGGCTGAGGCAGAAGGATTGTTAAGTTAAAAGCCAACGTCAGCAACTTAGTAAGGCCCTAAGCAACTAAACAAGACCCTGTCTCACAATAAAAAATAAAACAGGCTGGAAATGTGGCTCAGTGGGTTAAGCAGCCCTGGGTTTAATCCTTAGTACCAAATAAATAAATAAATATTTATTTCAATTATTGAAAGTCTTAGCAAAGAAAATATAACAATAAAAACTATGATTTTCTGAGTGCTGATTGAATATATACCAGGCACTGAACCCTACATGCATTGAACCATTTTTGCTTTTTAATATGCAAGATAGATATTCTTGTCTTTTTCTTGAAATAAAAAAAAAGATATGAAGCTCAGAACTGGGAATGTAATTTGTCTGAGGTCACACAGTAGAGTAGGAATTCCAATTTGTGTCTGGTTGAGTTCAGATTTTTCTCTACTATCATGTAGTATTTCCCCCAAAAAATTACCCTTCAAAGTGGATTATAATCTCTAATATAAAATAGTGCATTTCAGAGAACAACAGTATGTAACTTGTTAGAGAGTAAAGGAACTTGGGAAGACATCCTCTTAACCTTGCTATTTGACAACTGAGAAAATTAAGGTCCAAAGACAAGATATCCAATTAGGGATGGTTAGAATCAGGCATCTGTGGTCCCTGACTCCCAGGTTTTCCAAACTCAATGTTTCACCCACTGGAGTCATAAGACCAACAGACTAAGAAATAATTATGTTGTTCAAAGTGATTCTCAGAGTAGACTTTCAGATTGGTAGATATGTAGATCCATACAAGACACAAAACAGGTGGCCTCTTCTTGTTCTGTTCTATGCTGATCTTAATATGAACTACCTTTAAGACACTTCTGGAATGGCTAAGAAGATGAAATGGAATAGCTTCAACTTCTCAGGATCTCTCTTTACACATGTAATTTATGAGGGAGACCTGGACCTCTGCTTTCCAACATGGCGATGAGTTTGGATTTCCTTGTTGAAGCTTAGGAAGTGATGAGTTCTAAGCAATTGAGGGACAGGTGGCTAAATTCACTACTTCAATTTCCCATCCCTGGAGGGCAGGGACTAGGACTTCTCCATACTACTTACCAATCACCATCCACCCTCCACCACAACACTGGAATGGTAAGTCACAGATATTTAATAACATTTTGTGTGTAAATGAATTTAAAAGGAGGGGAATAGAAATGTCAATGGTTTACCCCAAGTGAATCACAGCTTCCAGCATAAATATGAGAGTCTCTAAGGTTTTCTTTTTAGTGTCTCTGTATCAAAATATATACATTTCTTACTCTTCTGATATGGATGAAATGGTCTCTTTCCACCATATAACCTGCCTTTAGTGTAGTCAGATCTACTTCAGAGTTTTTTGCAAAAAATAGAAGCTAATTTTATTTGTCATTTCATCCTGTCTTTGGGCTTTATTACTTCATTCTGTGAAAGTGTGAGACATTTTGCTCTACATTCTGTATGTTATGTAAATGGAAAAACTTCAAAAATGAAAAAAATGATAGCATTGGAACAGGATTCTACTCCACCTTTGTGTTCTGGATTATTCCCTTCTTCCCACCCAAGAGCCCACTTTTGACCTGATTTAAAGTTAAGCAGATTTTCAAAGCTGTGAGAAATGCTATTAATTCAGAAAATTAGTCCTAACTTACCTGTTTTTCAATTAATCCACAGGCACTGAGCTAATTGGGATTCTGTTCAGACTTGTAAACCTTTTGCTGCAAACAGAGGCACAGCACACTGTTGGAATGACAACCGACTGAGGTTTATTAGCTTGCCAGGAAATGTTTTCTGAGTGAGCGTATGGTGTGAAAAGGCCCAATTTTGATAATGGATGTGCCTCTCTGAGCTTTTAATTCCATGTTTAATTGGGCACAAAATCCAGCCTCTCAGATTTTGTGTAGGTGCTGGGCAGAATAATCAAACCAGCGGTACAGTGAGTGGAGTGGAGAGACACTTCCAACTTTGACTCAACAGCACCAAGGAAGTCCCCAATGAAGTCTGTAGGTTTAAAGCATATTTTTAATGACCAGAAAATTGTGAGAAATTGCCTTGATTGGACTAAGTGCTTTGCTGACAGGGAAGAATGTCAAATAATCAACAGGGAACTTTCTGGCTCTAACTGTTGAGAGGGATGCCACATTCCAAGCCACCCAAGGCAGGCCAAGGGTGCATCCCTCCCTCAACCCAAGTGAGCAGAAACTGTGGGAGCTGCCTGGCCCCCTCCTTCCCCTACCTCTATCTGAGAGGCATTTTAGAGATTCCAATCATCCCCAAAGGACCCAGTGCAAACTCCCTTGCACAGTACAGTCTTTCTGATTAAACAAACCAAAATGCTATCCATTTTTAAAAGGTTCATCTGTAGTGATGTGAACCTGTGATTTTTTAATGAACTATTTGTTATAAACCATCAGTCAGAAACCAACATTTTCATGGAGAAACATGAGTGACTCCTTTTCTGTTTTATTCATTCCTCTGTTGTGATTGTCTCCTGCCTTCTGGCTTTCAATTTATCCAGCTGTTCTCTCCCTTACTACTTAAGGTGAGTACTGAGACCTCCCTGATTTTCCAATGGGCATGAAGAGTGAAAGTTTTCTTCAAAGTATGAACTTAGCTCTGTTGTATGTACTTTTATTTGCAACATTTTTATGACTATTTTTTAAATAGTCATAAAATTTTAAAAAATTAAAAAAATTTTTTTTTAAATTTCACTGTTGTTTTTTCTTGAACCCATGAGTTTTTAGATGGATTTTTGTTTTTTTAAAGAGAGAAGGACAGTGAGAGAGAGAGTGAGAGACAGAATCAATTTTTATTGAGTTTTTCACATGGCTTTCCTTGCTCCAACACTTACTGGTGTACGTGGGTGCTGGGGTTTGAACCCGTGTACTTACCCATGCTGGGCAAGTGCCATAACCACCGAGCCACTGCTCCAGCCCCTTAGATGGATATTTTTGATCTCCAAAAAAATTAAAGTTTTCTGTGTCTTTTTATTTATTACTGACCACTAATTGAGATTCATTTCAGTCAGAAATCAGGTCTCTAATTATTAATTCTTTAAAATTTATGGAGAATTTAAAAAATATTGCTTGTATGCTGAAAAAAGAAAAGGTAGGTTGGGAGAGGTAACACATTCCTATAATCCACTTGGGTGGCTAAGGCAGGAGGATGACAAGTTTGATGCCAGCCTCAGCAATTTAGTGATGCTCTGAGTCACATAGTGAGACCTTATCTCAAAATAAAAACTAAAAAGGGCTGGGGAAATAGCTCAGTGGTAAAGTGCCCCTGGGTTCAATCCCCAGTACCAAAAAATAAATAAAATAAAAATAATAAAAAGAAAGAAATGAAAAGGTATTCCACATAAAGTCGGAATGTACATCTTTTAAAGCACATTTATTCATTGATTTTTATTGAACAATTTTGTTGTGTCATCCTGAACCATCCCCACTTTGCTTGTATTTCTGTTTTTGAGAGTTGGGTTATAATGTTCCATTATGCTTGTAGATGTATTTAAACATCCACCACTTCTTGGTCAGCCTTTGAGTTATACACTTCCAGGTGAAATGGTTAGGTTTATGATTTTTCTAAACAAATTTGGCACCTGATAACTGTATGTATTGTGGAGTACCAAGTGATGCTTTGATACATGTATATATTGTATAATGTTCAAATCAAGCTGAGCATATTGCTGTGGTTTGGATACAAATGTCCCCTAAAGACCCTTGTCTTAAAGACTCAACTCTCAGCTTGGTATTGTTGGGAAGTGTGGAAACTTGAGGAGCGGGCCTTCGCAGGAGGTCTTTTTTCCATTGCAGGTGTGCGCCTGAGGGGTGGTGGGACCCTGCCCCTCCCTCTCCTGCTCTTATATTTCTTCATCAGGGAGTAAGGGTTTCCCTCCACCTTGTACTCCTGCCTCACCACAGGCCTGAAAACAATGGGGCTGAGCAACCATTCACTGAAACCTCTGAAACTGTGAATCAAAATAACCCTTTTCTCTTCATAAGTTGATTCTCTCAGATACTTGCTATAACAACAAAAAGCTAACTAACATACATATCCACCCCCTTAAATATTTATCATTTCTTTGTGGTAAACACTTTAAAAATCCAGCAGCTGGAGCAGTGGCTTACCTGGCATGCATGAGGTTCAAAACCCAGCACCACATACTCAACTAAGTGCTGGGAACACTAAAACCATATGAAAATATAAATAAAATTGAGAATCAATTCTCTCTTTCTCTCTTAAAAAATCCTTTCCTCTAGATTTTTAAAAAAATATATATATACAAGTACTTTATCCTTATCCAGGGTCACACTCTCCTGCTTTATAGAACACCAGTTTCTTTCTCCCATCTAACCATAACTTCATGCTTATTGACCAACCTTTTCCCACCCACTCCCATTCTTAAGTTCATGATTACTTTACTATGCTTATGGATATTTCAGTTTTTAAAATCTGTCAATAATGCTTTTATCATATTAACACTTTTACTCTAAAGTCTGTTTTGACTGCTATGTATACAGCCACCAACTTTCTTTGCCCTGATTTTTATCAAGGATATCTTTCTCCAACCCTTTATTTTCAACCTTTCTCCATCATTTTGGACTAAACTCATTTGTAAGAACTCTGACTTATTTATTTTTAAAAGATGTGCACAGGCTCTCGAGAGCGCACACGGAACATCCGGTCATAAATATAGCCTAAGCCTGAGATTTAAAAAAAAAACAAAAAACTGTCCTCAGAATTGGGCTCTTCAAATACTTTAAACAATTCAAAAATCCATAGGAGCTGCAGAAATAAAATTAGTTCCCTTCTTTATCTGCCCATCTGGACTTGGGAGTTTTTGAAACCCTGAGCTGCTGGCTTATTTCTCTCTTATCTTTCAGGGAAATCTTAGACCACGGCTCTGGGATGCTCAGCCCTAAAGATCATTTCCCCCATATGAAGGCAATAATGGTATAACAGCTCTCCACACCCTTCAGCGAGTGTTATGTTTAGATGAGAAAAACATCCCTAAAAGCATTTGTGAGAGAAGACTGAGTGTTTTTATCATCAGTGATAGGGACTTTCCCCCCATAAATATATGGCATTCAATAACACAATCTCCTTTCCCAGCTACACGCACGTGTCCTTCAAAGGCACTCTTCCTCCAACCATGTGACCATTCAGCAGAGAAAAATCAGCCCGTTTACATAACAGCTGTTAGTGTGAGCGTTGACATATTACTTCAGGGCCTTCCGCCTGTAATGGGTTTTTCAAATGTGTTGCCATGTTCAGTTGATTAGTTGTGGGTGATCTGAAATGTCAAACTATTAGCCTTGACAACTACTGCCAAGGTTACTATCTTCAGAAAATATCTTTTTAATAATATAACTGTTTGTAAGTGGAAAAGGTGATGCTCAAAATACAAAGTAACAATAAGTGTGGATTACCAAACCACCGATGGCTTCAGTTCTTCATTCTCCTTGGTGATTCCTGGTCTGGGGGCTTCCTTTGAATGAGTAAACACCGCAGGGTAGGCCTCGGTTTCCACGAGCCACACACAGGTGGATTTCAGGATTGGACATTGAAGGCAGAGAAAAGAGGGGACAAAAATTTCCATTAAAATCCCTATTACCTACCTCCCAGACATAGTTTAAAATGTCGTGGTTAAAAAGTCACTTAAAAAAAATCACAAATGAGAGTTTTTCAAAGCAGACTTTGGTATGGAAATGGGGTGTGAAAATCCCAAATTTGTTCATTTGTATATCAAGATGGAGCCCACAGCCAGGGAACCAAGGATGGAATAAATTAATATTTGGTTCCTTCTATTTTCTGCTCATTCTCTCTCACCCATAGTGCCTTCACCAAGAGCATTCAGTATTTTCAACACTGCCTTCTAATTAGTGATATTTCTTATTCTAGCTTTTTGTGGACCTTTCCTCCATGGATAAATGAAATTTCCATCACTTTCTATTCTTTTTCTTCTCTTCCTATCCTTTCCGGATAAGCCCTGCCTACATGATAGCTATTCCCAATAAGCAGAGCAACTATACAATCTATCTTCTAACTAAGACACTTTTGAGAGTGAAAGGGCTCCTGTGAATATCACGCTGAGAGGGTGGGGTGGTCTGGGTTGCTACCAGACTCAGGGATGTATGGTCACCCAATCAGTGAGGGGTCAGCCTTTTCAGTGTATTTGCCTCTCTTGGGAACGATATTTTCATCATAATACAGGTTCCCTGGAAATTACACTTGAGCTCAGGGGTTTTGCTGGACTGGGAAATGCTGCAAAGCAAACCAACACCCACCTTTCATTATCACAGGGACACTGACACTCACACAATGAAAGAAATTAAAATCCACAACCAGACTGATCCGTGACAGCAACTGCCACGGCCACCAGCAGTTCCTAAGTCAAGGCATGGATGCACCTGCACCATCAAGATTTCAGCAAAAGCAGATGCTTGCTTGCTAAGACTTGAGATGCCCTAGCGTCTTGTCTTACTTTTCACAATAAAGTCGTTTGAGCTTTTCCACAGGATTCTGTGCTACTCCGCGGGAAAAGTGAAGAAGAGGCGTTTCGTAATGCATGAAATTGAGATGCTGCATCTTTTCTGCACCTTTTTTTTTAGAGCGGTGGTGCTGATACCACGACTCATCAATCCAAAATCAGACTAAATATTGACGATTTCAGGCTGGTGGAGACAGAGAGAAGATTTTCTATTATGGTTTAAGGGATACTAAAGAAGGCTTCCAGCTCTTGCAACAAGCACTTGAAGACAAGTGCAGGGAATCTCTGATTCAGTAGGACTCTGGCCTTTCAGTTTTGTCCCTCACCCAGCCCCCAAACCCAGAATACCTGGAGATATGGAAAACTGCCTCTGATGTACCTTTTTGCTGTCTGTAAATGTAAATTTCAAAAACTTATTTAATCATCTCAATACAAAAATGGCTAATAAATTTAAAGAATACAGATCTTTAAATTTGTTACACATTTTAGTTAAAATAGGTACAGGGATAGGACTTAAATACTGAGCTGCACTGAATGAAGTCCATACATCACCAAACAAATCACACCAAGGGAGTTGTTATCCTGAATGTGTGCTTTTGTTATTTGTAGAGGTCTCAACCTCTTTTTCTTGAGAACAGACTCAGAATAAATGCCTAAAATAAAACACAAAGAATTGCGAAAAAAAACCAATACCTTAAAGTGCAATTATTAAAATATTTTTTAAAGTATGATCTAATCATATGCATGCTTCTTTATTGGCACAATAAACCTCAGGATCCAGAGGTGAGTCAAAGAGCCCCCATAATTTAGTATAAATGGAAGTTTGCTATCTCTGCTACTGTGAAAATACCTGCTTTCTAATAGTAAGAGACTCAGGTGATTTGTTGTCTGCATTCATAATTAAAGGAAAGGCCAAAGTTCAGTCAGAGGGTTGTGAAAATAATTATATATATGTATAAATAATTACATATACATATATGTATATTATGTGTGTGTGTATATATATAGACCTCAGATCAAGGATCAATATAGTTCTTATAAACCAAAAGCGGTCTGTTTTAATGGTCTACCTGGTCTGTAAAGAAAGCACTGCCCACCTGCTCTACCACAGTGCCAGCTTAAGCCCCTCCAGGAAGGCTCCCATTCTCAGTCTTCATCCAGGAATGGGGGACAGTGGTGGCCACCTTGCATCATACAAACCTCACCAAATGCAAATCTCTAAAAGTGACAACAGAGTAAAGAAATATCACTCGCATATATAATGCCTACTGAAATCATTGCTGAGCCCCAAAATCCCCCAAACTTCCCAACCCTTTATCAGAAGCTAACAGAAAATTCTCCTTGACTGTTAAAAGTTCTGGGGTAAAATGTGGATTCTTGTTCCCAGAATTTCTTTATATTTAAAATCTTTTATTCAAATTTATATTGTTATGAGCTGAGGCCTTCCAGGGAAACTGAGGCAGTGTGCTGACCCTGGTGATCAAGTCACAAAGATTTCAGACAAGTCACTCAGAGCAACAGGAATAAGTTTATTGAAGGGATAGGAAAAGGGAAAGGGGACACTCTCAAGTCGGAGAAGAGACAATGTGCCTCTCCTGCACTCTGCTTTTAATGGGGATTCCAGAGAAGTTTCCATAGAGTCCCGCCCAGGTCCATCTCTTGACTTGTAACTGACAGCAAGGTGATATCAGACTTAAATTCTCACCATCATGGAAACTCTAGGTCACCTTGGCCCTGCTGACAAGTTCTTTTTTTTTTTTTCTTCCATTTTGTTCATTTTTCCATCCGGTCTTTGTTTCTCCAATACTTAGTAGTGTATGTGGTGCTGGGATTTAAAGTCAAGTCCTAGCGCATGCCTGGCAAGTGCTCCAACCTCCAACCGCTGAGCCATCCCTCTAGACCCCCTAATTGGATTCTTAAACATGAATTTGTGTAGATTTTCTGGTTAGGAGGAACCACTCTAATCTCTCTGAGTTTCTGAATTGCATCACAAAAGTCTCTCCCTTCAGGGTAATTTGGGTTCCTCCTATCAACCTTATTTTGGGCTCCCAGCTCCTCTGCAGTCAATGAGTAACTTGCTGAAGAATGTGACACATCCTTCTTACCTTGGCCAGGCAGGGTCCCCTGCAAGCAAACTGCTTTTTAGAAGAGAAAGCTTGTGGGGTCAGCACAGTGGGCCCACTACACAGAATTAGTCTCCTAACCTCTCCCACCATTTGCATCTGTCTGTCGCCTAACAATATCATCAAGGAAACAAACAGCTATCATTAGAGGCAATTTAACAAGGCATAAAAATCCTAAGGACCAAATGGATCTGGTTCTAATTCCAGCCAGATATCTACTAAATATAATCTTAAATACTTAATCTCCTTGAGCCTCAGTTTCCCTGGAAGTAAAATGAAGATAGAGTATGTATCCCAGAGCAGCTTTGGGAGGAATAATTGTAGTGGGGAGAGATATGCAGACAGACACTTGGATAGTACCTTAGACTCAGGGCTGATAAAGTAAATGTCATTCCTGTTCTCTCCAAATTCAATCATTCCTGCCGGCTCTTTTTTGTTATGTGGGTCCTTCTAGGAATGCTACACATGCCAATTTCCTCCTCATAAAAATGCTTGCCCAACTCTTGAGATTTCTCATGAAAATGTTAATTTGAAAAACATTTTAATAGCACATGCCAACTCCCCAGCAAGGAAAAAATGCTAAGTTTCTGGCACAGAGAAAGAATTCCAAATAGAAAAGGAAGGGGGAATCAGAGCCAGAAACTGTTAAGAAACAACAACAAAAAAAATTTATAGAATAACAGAGTGAAATCAGGGTTTCTAATACTGAACACAAAGGTAATGATTCAGCTCTTCCTGGGGACAGAGCTATTGATTCAAATTTTTTAAAAAATGCTACTTGAATTGCTGTGTTCTTTTTTATTTTTGATCTGACAAAAATGATACTCTTAAACATTGCCTCAAATCTACAGAAGCAATCATTTAAATGCAACTCATTATTTTAAACTGTTTTTTAATTTAGTTTTTTATATATATTTTAAGCCCATTATTAACATAAAATCTAAAATGTTTGCTACTGATAAGAGAGCAAAGGAGTTGCATCATGACATAGATAACTCTTGATATTTCCTGTGTCTATTTAGGAAACATGGGTCAAATGTTGAGAATTTAAATGTAAAGCGATCATCTATAATGTAAGACACAAGAAGCAATCTCCTTCAAGCAGGACACCTCTTCCCTCCAACTGTATTTCAATATGAAATATCTTTAAATAATAATTATAACAATTAACACTTCTTGAGCATTTGTTATATGCCAATCACATGAATTACTTCATTTGTCCCTGACCAAAACCCTACCAGGCAGGTACTATTATGCCCACTTTACAGATATGAAAACTGACTGACAGAGATGCAGCTGTGGAACAGAAAGCAGATAGTGAAGTAAAGGTATTGATTAAGGTATCTGTGGGTCAAAGATCATTCAATCAACATTTATTCTTGCATTATCACAAACTAGCTACCTATCTGCAGCTCATCTTTATGTGAAAATACAAATTCCCCAAAACATATGGTTCATGTGCTCCCAACATTCTCAAAGGTCCTGGTCCAGTGGACTTCAGTATGAGTGCTGGAAGCATTGGCAGAACTGAACAAAACCAGGAAACAAGGGCTCAGTAAAAGTCTGGCTTTATCGGTGGCTACTTGAGTGAATGGTAATCACCCAAGAGACTAGGGCACAGGAGATAAAGACTCAGAGGCAGATAATTCCATCAAATGGGGAAGCAAATGGGATACTTACCCTCATACTTATAACATCAAAAGAAGACTCATCAATTTTTGCTCTTAAAATCATTAACTATTGTTATGGAAGAAGAAGCTTCTTAGAAAGATATCAAGTAAGAATCATTGGCATTGGAGAATTAGCTTTGGCAATATGGAGGCCTGGGGTTTCAGGAGCTATCTACTCTGCCTGGCCCCAAAATATGATCATCCATGTGATTTTTTTTTCCATAGAAAAGGTAATGTCAGGTAAAAAAAAAAAAATCTAGCTTTGGAATTATAGAATCCTCCCCAAGAGGCAAAGCTCTTGCCCTGCAAAAATACTGAAGTTTTCCTTCTAGGGTTTCAGATTAAGAGTGGCATTTCACTCAATGAAATACCCCAAACTCAGAGATTTAAGGGCTGAATGCTTTGTGTCATATGTGGAAGCGAGAGTAAAAGCTAAGACAGGATGAAAGTTAGCTAAGCTTAAATCATAATCTCAACACTGGTGAAATTTCCCATAAGCAGAGGGAACCATAACTATGAAGGTTGGGGGAGAGGGGAGGGAGGGATTAGGGAGGTTATCAATGCAACTGGGAACTCTCGACTCCCTAAAGAAGCCCAACTAGACCCAGGCAGGCAGAGAAACTCAGAAATTTCAAAAATTAATACACATGTTTATACTTAGTTTTATCTATAATATGGGGGTAATGCAGAGGAGACATGAGAGCGAGGAGTGGATGAAGAGGGGAGATCCTGGACCAGGACCAGCTTAACTTACTTTGTCAATATCCATGCATGCATGAATATGTAACAATGATTCCAATACGTAAGAATATGTTGAACAAATTAAAAAATAAAAGAGTTGCATTTTTAACAATGGTCTATGTTTTCAGAGATGAAGCATTCAGGGTACTACTTTCCCTCCCTCCCTCCCTCCTTCCTTCAGTTAAATTAAGCTTAACTGTATAAAATAAGTCAATAAAATTAGGAGTTCTAAATCAACAGTCCATCCTAATTGCCTTTATTTGACTTTGTTATGTTGCAATTGTTTTTAACAGAGCATATTTTAATATCTAATTTACCAAGAATCTCCCCAACCTACTAAAGAAAACATGCTTTCATAATACATCAAACTTCCACCATCTTATTTTTAACAGTAAACATATGGTGACACCACATATATATAGTAACGAACCCAAGATGAATGAAAGACAGACCAAGGTCGTTAGCATCATGTAAGGACCATTCTACTCAATTTGTTAAACATTGCTTATTATCTTCCAGGTTCCTAACATTTCCACAGGCACTAAGAAATGAGTTAGAAAGAAAATTCAATAAGATTATAATTGTGGTTACCATTTATTGAATAGTGATTATATGCTAGGCACTTCACCACTTAGATTGTGCAGACTTTGATTTGATTTTCACTTTTCTTTTAGGAGGTAAGTGGGAGTTGACCCCACATATTGGGGGATGGGTTCTGTAACTGTGGATTCAACCATGTATGAAAAATATTTGGGAAAAAGATTGCATCTCTGCTGAACCTAAAGACTTTTTCTTGTCAGCATTCCCCAAACAATACAGTATAACAACTATTTACACAGCATATACATTGTATTAGGTATTATAAGTCATCTAGAGATGACAAAGTATATGGAAGAATGTGTGCAGGTCATGTGCAAGTATTATACCATTTTATATAAGAGATCCTAGTTTAAATGGCCCTCAAAGGCCCACATGTTGAAGGTTTGGTCCCCAGCCAGTGGGACCGTTGGGAGGTGACAGAAATGTTAAATGAGTTTAGTGGAAGATTTCCCTGTTACTGGAGGCATGCCCTTGAAGAGGATAATGGGACCACAGCCCCTTCCTCTCCCTTTTTTGTTTGTTCCTAGCCATGAAGCGAATGGCTTTGCTCTGCCATGCTCTACCTGCTGTGATGTGTTGGCACAGACCAATAAGTAATGTGGCCAAGCAATCATACACTGAATTCTCCAAAATTGCAGGCTAAAACAAACCTTTTCTCTTTGTAAGTTGATTAGTTCAGGTATTTGTTACAGTAATAGCAAGCTGACTAATACGAGGGACCAGAACATCCATAGTCTTTAGTATCTAGGAGGGTCCATAGAACCAACGTTCTTAAAATGTTCCCATGGTATCTAGGAGGGTTACAGTAGTATATTAATTTCTATATTACATATTAGAAAGCTTTAATTCAGAAAGGTGAGCAAATTTCCAAGCTCTCACAGTTGTTAAGTGGTAGGGCTGGGAATTGAATCTGTGCCCTTGACCACTGGTCCTTATGTAACCAGAGGAATGAGACTCTCACACATTGAGCCTACCTGTGTAACTTACCTGGGAAAATACTGAGCTGGGGATCTGGAGGAACAGAAAATAAATTGATTATGAAATGTGCAAATCTGTAATATGGCTTGCCTTCCAGAATCATCTTAGTGAGATTTTAAGTCCTAAATTTCTCACATTCTGCCAAGTTCCAGTCAGAGGTAACTTGACACTCATATTTGAATGGTGTAAATTTATTGGGACAGGTTTTCCCATTTAGGCGATAAGGAATAGGCTTTAAAAACCTCAAGAGTGATGGCACTCCCTTTTATATTCAGATTGACTTCTAATGATATTCTAGGGAATTATGCAATAATAACTCTTACCACATCTTGATGAAAATATAACCATATTTCCATGTGGTCTTTTCTGTGCCATGGTTGAAAAACGAAGGCACATAAAGGCTAATAACATTATCTAAGCTTTAACAGCAAATCAAATGAAATCATAAGTATGAAATAGCTTTGCAAGAGTAAAGATCACTACCCAAGTAGATGGCATTATTAAGAAACGTGGACACTCCATAACTTTCTGTCTGTCACATTCAAGTAAATTTTCCTGACTTTAACCTAGGACATCCTGCTTTAAATGTGAGCTTGTAATTCATTCACTTGTTTAACAAATACTCACATGTTAGACATTGTGCTCTTGAACCAGGAGCCAGAGGATACAATGAGAAGAGAGGAAATAGAGACTAGAAGCTTTTCTCACTGCTAGCAAAAATTAGAATTCGTAGTATCAGATATTATACGCTGAAGCTCATGCTGAGCTAAGAAACCCTGGCTCTATTTTGCATTTACCAGTCATTCAATAAATGACTGTTGATTAATTGGCAAGCTGAACTGGAATCAATGAGGCACCATGATTTAAAAAGATGCCAAAGGAAATTTTAGCCATAAATCACTCGTGGTTTGCTAATGCAACGTATTGAGAGGCACAAACTGTTTATAAAATATTTTTGCCAAATAATTTTGGTTCCACAACTCTTCTCTCAGTGAAATAGCTACACAGACACTTTCAAATCAAATTTTTCCTAAAAATATGAATGAGATTCTTTTCCATTATTATTAGTAAAGAAAATGCTACCCACTGCTATCTCATGATCCAGCCATCAATTTTTACTTGGCAATTGAACTTATCAAAAGGCTGGGCCTTTCCTGCTCCTGAGCCACTGAGCCCATCCAAGCTCCAACATCCCCACCTTCAGGAAATAATGCAAATCTCGCCTCAGTACCAAGGTTATTTTTGACTGAGGATTCAATAGCACACCCTGGTGCAACCTCATCTGGATTTTCTTTGTCCTCTTTTTCCACTTCTACTTTCCAACTCTCTCCCCACGAAAAAACACTAATTCTGAAGGCCAATTCCAAGCCCTCTGTTTTCCCACTCATCAGAAGAATATGGAAGGCAAGGTAGCATCCATCCCACCCTCCTCCTCTACTGAAGAGCAGTCATCTTTCATGGTCCATTCTGGACAGCATCTCAGAGATTCAATACCTGACATCGCCAACTGTGGTTCTGAGAAAAAAGAACAAAAATAAAGATTCAAGGATTTCACACATTTTTCTGACCACATAAAAAGTACTGGCGAGAGTCTCAGAGAGTTAGGAAGTTAACAATTGAACAATCTCAGAAGAGCTCAGGCCAGCACTCAGGTATTCCAACAATGCTTTTGTCTCCAAACATTTTTTATTTTGTCTCTTTATGGCCATCTATTGGATTCATCTTAAGCCAGCGAGTGATACTATCTTGACAATCTATTCAATAAGTTCTACCAGCATCAGAGAAATGCATTCACCCCAGTGATGGTTAGATGGCTTTTCATGTCCCATATTTACTACCAGTTATTATTTCTAGACCAGCACACACTCAATGGAATTTTCTGGGATAGTGGAGATATCCTTTATTCATTCCTACCCAATGCAGTAGCATTGGACTCTGAGCACTTGAAATGTGGTTAGTGGGACTCGGCAACCGAACTTGTGGCTTTCTTTCATTTTAATTAGCTTCAATTTCAATAGTCTCAGACTAGTGCTCACTGCCAAGGATAACAGTCACAGACACAAAGTCACAGAGTCAGGAGTTTGTGAATACACAGATTGGGATGGCTTTTATCAGTGTATTTATAACAAAATTGCTGTCCCCTGCCATCTCTCTGCTTCTTATAGTGCATTTCTGATCTTCATTTCATTATATCTCCATACTTTAAAACTGTCCCCTCTCCAAAATAACACAATTTCAGCAGGAAGAAGGCAAACATCTCATAGGGCCTCTTGGGGTTCACAGTTAAAGGATTTTTTACAGAAGCAACATTTTGTTTCCAGGCCTTGTATGCTGTCTAACTAGAATCAAGCTAGTTAAACACTGAGTTCGTTGGACCTGCATATCCAAGCATTCTGCATGTGGGCATTCAACTAACCACACATTGAAACTATTAGGGGGAGAAAGTTGCCACTGTACTGATTTTATTTCTTGTCTCTAGTTTTTAAATAATTCAGTATAACAACTATTTACATTGCTTTTGTATTGGGTATTGTAAGTACTCTAGAGATGACTTAAGCTATATAGGAGGCTGTGTTGAGATTATATGCAAATATTTAAGGTCTTGAACATCTGTACACTTTGGTATCTGTGGAGGGTTCTGGAACCAATCCCCTACAGATACCAAGAGACAACTATATTTATCATTTGGACTCCACCTACTAGGTAGGAAGATTGACAGTAGCTCTGTAACTTGCTGTTCTGCCTTCCTAGGCACATTAGCATAGTACTCACTTGTGGTTTCTTAGACACTTGATTGTCAGAATCACCTGTGAGTTCCTGAAACGAATTCTAGTGCCCCTCCTAAACCTGATGAATCAGAGACAGACCTTCTATCCAACTTTATATTCAATAAGCTTTCCAGTGCTAACCAGACACTAGCATTTGTGCCAACTTGTGGGAAGTCTGGCCTATCCAATACTAGGCATGACATTATCAACAGGAGTATGCTCCCTATTGTATCTCCAGAACTGGTCTAGTAGGCAGCCTAAAAGAAGGGAATTTTAACAATGTTAATTTTCTACTTACCACAGATTTAGGAGGAAGGAAAAATTTTTCAGCTTAAACTCATATCAGGAAGAAGTTCTTGCACTAAGTATTTGGAAATGCCCATTCTGTCATTGAAGTGTGGCAGAAGATGCTGCAGAGTGAACGAGGGAACACAGACAGTTGCTCAGTGCCCAAGTTAGAAGGTGCAAGTACACAAGCTACCATATTGGGCAGCCATGCCTAGGATTTCAAGCGCAGCAGGAAACTCACTGTACATAAAGGACTGAGGACATCACAGGATGGAGCAGCACAGGACATCAAAAGGGGAGGAATTCAATCCATATTACCACTGCAATTTCACCAATCCCATTGTGGGGAGGAAGTAATGGTCGATATCAAAGTCTTTTAGATCTTGTGTTTAGTGTTTTTGCATAATAATAATAATAATAATAATGGGGCTGGGAGGAAACATTGGGAGATGGGAGATACATGATGGTGATGGTTTTGCTGGTGTACACTTACCCCCAAGTTCATGAAACTGCATCTATTAAATATGTATGGCTTGTCAATTATGCCCCAATAGGTAAGTTTAAAACAAATCTCTTGGTGGATTCTATTTCTGGTTTAGTTTGTTTGGCAAAATGCATATGGTTCCAACACTCTGGTGTGAGTCCAATCATTTTAGAGGGAGGAAGTCTTTTTGTTATCTTCATAAAGATTCCAAATTAATAAGCCTTAAACAATGGTGCTATATGTGTTCCCCAGAACTGAATGAATCACATCCCATCATTATGATTAGGCTTACCATGATTAGAGAAAACTGGGCAAGCAGCTTCCCATACAGAATGGTGCTCATGAGACTCCCTTGTATTGGGTCATTTAAAACTATAATGTTAAAATTTTTGAGCTAGAGGCTACAAGATGATGCCTTTTTAATGTTTCTTTTTTTCTCCTTCCCATTACATTTCTCTGCCAAAGACTAAAACTTATCCAAACAATGCTGACTCCATCTTGACTCCCCTCTTTAATCACCTTCTTGGGAATTGAGAGCCAGGTTTTTCAGAACTTTATGCTACAAATGTGGATAAGGAGGAAGTGCACAGCATTAGTCATATGGGGAAGAAAAAATGAAAAAGCAACTAATTAGATAGGGCAATGTCATAAAACACATCTGCTTGTTTGATTTTCTTCAGTGTGTAAGAAATGAGCCTGAATTGATAAATGAGTCATCTCCTTTGACTGTGGGTGGATATTAGAGACTCAATCTCTTGGTTCCACTGAGTACTCTATAATTCAAGGACTTTCTTCTTATTTCCCCACTAGAAATTTCTTGGGGTTTTCTGAAAGCAGAAACCTGAAACCCAAGGGCTTCCATTTGCCTGGTTGTGACTCTGACCTTTTTGAAGAAGGAGGCTTCATTCATTGGAGGTGGAGACGTGGGCACTATGGCCAGACTCGCACATCATTCACTCAGTGACTGCACACTAACACGCTCATAGCGATTCTGTGGGCTCTTGTTTTCTACTCTGAACATTTCTGCTCTTGCCATATTATGCTTCTACGCCTCTGTTATTAGGTGCATCTGCTCAGACAAGTTTGCTATCATTTATCTCACTTACAGTAACATTGAGCATGCCATTAGTGTTGCTTAGAATTACCCCAGTTCCAATGAAGATGCCTTAATAGTTTTGAAGGAAAGCCACCCAAATTGCAGTGTGCGGAGGAGAGTTCACCAGTCTATAAATGTAAAGATCCTCAAGCATTGTGCTGCATTCTTCCTCATTCATTTTCCCTAGAGCAGGTTAAACCTCTTGAATTAAGATCCATGCTCAGATGCCAATGGAAATGGAGTGTGTACAGAAACTGATGCTTACTTGAATGTGTTTATGGCTTAAGTATCATTTCTGCCTCTCTCCTTTCATTGCCTTTTTGTACTTTCACAAAGGAATCTGGTATTTCCAATTATTTTACCATTTCTTTCAAACATGTGGTATTTGAGTCTGCTGACAGCCATAACAACTTCTGTTTTATTAATAATTGTGCTAGTCAATTTTAAAAACAGTAATTGAAGTTTGGGGTGATTTTAGTTAAAAGATGCTATATAATACAATTAAGAGATGCTATATAATTGTCTTCAATTCCAACAGTAAAATGAATCCATTTTACTGTTTTAGGATTCTACATGCCTCTTCAAGTCCAGTACAGCCTAAGGATACCGTCATCCCCTTCTTATTTTGTACTTTGCACCGCAGGAAGAGAATTGTGGCCACTGGTACTGCACGCAGCATTTCCCTTCTTAGATGACTCTGTGCTTGTGCGCCCCCTGCTGGCTTAGTTTATGGTAACATCTGTTGAGGAACTACAGGTAAGAAAAGAAACAGGTCCCTGGGTAGAAATAAGCAGAAGAGAATGAAGATGACTAAATGTTCTTCTACTATTGAAGCCTTAAAGAGAATAGGCCCTTGTCCAGGTGGGCAAGAATACAGATTTTTAGAAACCCTCTCTTTTCCCCATAACTATCCCAGAAAGTTTATTTCACATATTTTTAAAGCACTTGCTCACAGCACGGTTTTAACTTGTACCTTTCAAAATGGAGGCCCCACACATGGGAAAGGCATGTGTGTGGGGGTAGGGAATGATTTAGTCCTGTTGACCCTTTTCCATCAAGACCTCCCTTTTTAGAAAAAATAGGCAACTTATGCTTTCTTCCAACTTCATTAAGATGTCATAACAGCAACTCTACCACTGCCACTTCCAGATGGACAATCTCTTCTATACTGAAACTGGGCCACTCACTCCACTTATGGTGCATTGAAATGTCCCTGTTTAACTGCCCTTTTGTATACAATAGAAGCTTCCCAAATTGTGATTCTGAAATTTTCTTGTGCCTCCAAAACATAGATGATTTTCCACAACAACCACACTCTGGTACCTGGTCAATTCCCTAAGTAGGAACATTCCAGAGTAGGAAGCCTGCTGAAGCCCAACCTGTGCTCATCTCTGCATCCCAACATTTCTAGACACATTGAAGAGGGATGAGGCTGACCCCCCCATCTGTACTCCAGGAATGCAATGGAATGAGACATTGGTAGTATGGTGGTTTGGATATGAAGTGTCCTCCAAAAATTCCTGTGTTAATGCAGGAATGTTCAAAGGTGAAATGATCAGATTATGAGAGCTAAAACCTCATCAGTGGATTCAACCACTTGATGGATTAATAATTTAAAATAACTACTGCATTGGATGATCACTGTAGACAGGTGGCGCGTGGCTGGAGGAAGTAGTTCACTGTGGGTACACCCTTAGGGATTGTATCTTATTTCCTTGATTCCTCCTTCTATTGCTCTGCTTCCTGGCTTCCATGAACTGAGCAGTTTTCCTTTTCCACACCCTTCCTCCATGATGTTCTGCCTCAACATGGGCCCAGTGCGATGGAGTCAACTGATCATGGACTGAACTTCTGAAACCGTGAGCCAACTTCCTCTAAGTTGTTCTTGCTGGATATTTTGGTTATAGTGATAGAAAGCTAACTAACACAAGTAGTGTAAGTCAACCCTCCTTTAGGGCTGAGACTTTGGACAATAGAACAAAGAGAGAATTTCCTCACATTGGTGCAGAACAAATATGGCTTCACATCCTTGCAATAGTGACCACTGTGCTGGTATAAAGGATCCAGTGTGCCAGGGGCTAGACTGTTGATGTCTTATGCATCTCTGACCTAGTCAGATCCCAGTCCATGCTGCCACCATCTCTCCTGTACCCTAACATCAGTCTCCCAACTGCTCTCCCCATTTCCATTATCCTTCTTAAAATCTGCCCTTCTACTCTGAATTGGTGTTCCTCCAAATCCCAAGCTGATCCGTTTCACCCTTTGTATTAAAAATTCTCAAAGGCTTTCATTGCTTTTACAATAAGACTAAAGTTCTCAACATAGTTTACAAAGCCAGTGAGACCTATCTCTCTTTTCATTCAACTTCAAATCTGAAGAATCCCCTCAGCTTCCATTCTACATTTTACATGCGCATCCAACATTTTATTTTAATTGTATTTTAAACTCCATCAGGACAGAGTAGGAGTCAATCACTGTATCCATATACAAGTACTGAGCTTGGTATAAAGTAAGTTATCAATGATCGTAGCTATTTAATGGATAAAAAATACCTTAGGTGGTAGCATGGATATCTTCAGCAGCAGAGGAAAGCAGTGCCAAGAATGAGGAGCATCAGTCCACTGAAGACTAACAGAAGAGAGCTCGCTGGGCAGGAACATTGGTGATTGTAACCAACTTCCTTATGTGTACGGCTTCATTGGTAGCAAAATACGCAACTGCAATCATCACCAAGTGGGGCCAGAAGATATCAGGCATCATTCTTTAACTGGAAGAACTTCATGTGAGCATAACCAAGACACCACCTGATCAGGTTTTGAGAAATATTGAAAGAACTGGAGCTCCAGGGATAGAGCTCAAAGAGATACGTTTTCTCTTCTCATTATCCCTTGTCAAGGTTGTAGGGATGGTCATATCAAGTAACCTAGCAAAAGACATCTTTCTGATTATAGAATATTGGAATAGGAGTTTAGCAGTTCAAAGAATGAACAGCAAAGAGTCAATAAGTTTTAAAAGACACTGTTGGTCCATGAGATCTTAGCAGAAAGGCCTGCTCTGAGTTGAGATACAGTCTCATCTGATTGTATTTCTTCTAATCTAATGCTAAAGTCATAACAATGATCACTATTTCAAAACATGGCTTTGATGTATCTCTACCCTCCTCATAAACCCAAATTCTAAGGGATTACAAGGTATTTTAAATACGCTTTCTTAGAGATCTTTTGTCACTTAAATTCCAAATCAACCTCAGAAGGATCTTTGGTATCACCTCAAATATATTATGGAGGCAGAGATAAGTCATTTAAGCCCCAACGTACCTTTGTAAGAGTCAAAAGTACTACGTTGTTTCATAAGAAACTCATTCCCATTGCCTACCAGAGTTTTCCACCTCCAGTGCAGCTGGTGGAAATGCAAAGTGGAGGCAAGATTTTAAGCTCAATCCATTAAAAACACACCCTGGTGGATCTTTCTGATTTCAGTCCTTTCCCCCTTGCAATCTGATTGCTCAAAATTACCAGGTTAACTTATCAATGCCATCCACCCAAAGCAAGGTGAACGTCCCCATCCATAACCACCTTCCTGCACTGAGCTAAAAGGGCCTCAATGGAAAATTGAAAAGATACATTTTTATTATTTTTCCCTATTCAAGAGGCTAAGTGACAAAGGCCAAGGATAAGAACACATAGTTTTCTAAGCTCATGATGAAGAAGAGTTGTAGACTGCCATGCTCAGAGCCAGTGGGAAGTTCAGGGTGGGGGTGGGGAATGTTGATTATCTTCATGTAAGAATTATTGCCCCTATTTTAAAGTTCTTATTCAGAATGGCTCTTGTGAATAGTACCCTGCTTTTATTTCAAATAAATACTTGACTTCTATTTCCCTTTCACTCTAGTCTTTGGTTGGGAAAAAAGGTGGTGGAGGGACCAGAAATTGTAATTCAAAGCAGATACTCAGGCAGCAGAAAACCTTATTTCCTAACATAGAGGATTCCATTGACTTCTTATGAGTGGCCCACAACAGAATCTCTGTGTGTGTAGCAGTCTTTGCCTTGACTCTGGGTTCCCATTGCTGCAGCTGTTAACACTGACTTTCAGCAACTCTTTTATCAGCTGGAGGACATTTAGCTGGTTACAACAGAAGCCAACTTAAATATGGTGCTTGAATCCATGGCCACAACAATCTTCCTAAAGATAATTATTCTGCCATTTTGTCTCAGTGTCCTGATGCACATCTGGAAGGACCCCCCCACCCCCACCCCTTGGATACCCGGGGTCTGGGAATGTGAAGAACCCACTTTGACAGGGCAGCTTTAATGCAGAAGCCATTTTGGCAGGAGAATCATTTCTACCTGCTCTTCCCTTCTTCCTTCCATCTGAAGCTGATGAACATTTAGGTCAAACCTAAAGAAGGAGTTTTTGCATCTGTGATCTTTCTCTTTCTCCCTGAGTTTTTACATTTAAAATTCTCAAGGCAAAATGAAAACTCAGAGATCTCTTAGTTCACGCATTGTGTCTTGGCCTCATTGCTGTTTAACGAGCTCATTTCACAGGTGGTTCTATGAACAGCTGTGAAAACCCTCCATAAATACCAAGTGCAACTCCCCCCATCTAGTTTGTTAGATTTTATTTCTGATTTCTCAAATCCAGAAAGATATTACAGAGCTGTTTTGTTTTCTTCACTGAAGGCTTTATAAAATCTTGTTTACCAGCTTGTTCAATCATCTCCACTTCCTGGCACTGAATTTCCTCAAAAGCAGGGCTTTGTTAAGTCACTGCTCTGTGCCAACACACAGTAGGTGCTCAATGAATATTTGTCCCTGGGTTGAGGTCCAAGTAAAGATCTATTAACAAAGCATCAGTTTTTCTTGATATTTTAACAGACATAGATCTTTGCAAAATAGCTGAATCAAATTAAAATATGATCATAAACAGACAGGCCAGAAAAATGTAAGAGAATAAGACAAAGATTCTTCCATAAGCAAAGTCAATCTGTGACAAACTCATACACCCAGGTGCACTCTTCAGGCCAGGGTTTATCAAACTTTAATACTTTCTGGAAACTTTAGGAGAGTCTTGTGATTCTGACTTGGGATGTGTGGTGGGGAGTGCCCGCCAGTCTGTTTTTCTAATAAAGTTATGGGTAATGTCATGTCTATATTGCTGGACTATGGGACAACATTTGGAGTAGTAAAGTCTATACATAGCCAAAGTATGTTTAAAAGAATCCAGTCCCTCGTTTTACCTTAAAGACAGAACACTGATCAAATAACAATGTTGGCTGTTTTTGGTTTTTGCTGAAATACCCAACCCCAGAAAGTACACAAGCAGATAATCACAGCAGAAAATATTCCAAATATGGAAATGAGCAGTTTTGGCAGTTTGGTGTTTGTCATGATGCTTAATACATTGGGGGGGTTTGAAAAATTATATGGAAGCAGCTTCATTCCTATTAGAAGCTGCAACCTATTATTTATCCCCACAGATATAAAACAAATACACTCAGATTGATCCAGAAGGGAATCTTGAGTCTTCACACATATTATTTCATTTCTTCACAGATGTTTAGAATAGGAAAGAAAAGTGATTCATAGACCAAGAGTGACTCCTTCAAGGCCACTCCACACAGATTTTCCAGTTCCTACGCTAATGTGGCCCACACACCATTTTGTCTCTTTGTGGGGGAATATAAGATGTATTCTTCCTTTACTGGGGTGAAAATGATACTCAGCCCTCCAGATGTTTATCTAACAGAGAGCTAAAGACAGAGAAACAAAAGAAGACCAGTTCTGCATCAGGGACACTGAGAGCTCCATTCATTAGGAAAGACCCGCTGACTTCCATGCCCAGCCCAGCTATTTATTCTAAAGTCACCAGGACTGCTGAGGGCTGTTTCCCCCCCTGCTATATGGGTCCCAGTTGGAGAAATCTGAACAGGAGAGTATTTTTGTCCTTGCAGTGAGGATCACCCCTGACAAGGCCAGAGAAGGGACAATTTTGAGTCCAAGGTCACTCACAGTTCTGGCTTGCTTTGCAGCTCCATCTTCTGCTGGCTATGACCCATTTCTCTCACTAGCCTAGACCCCCCACTCTCCTAGAGTCATGAAAACTCAGGCAGAGGCCCCAGCAGGGCAAAAACAACATAAAACCTCGTCCAGTTCTCCTCTCTGAAGCTCGGAGTTCAGGACAAGAGACATTATCATGTTGGAGCTCACCTATCAGTTCGCCCATCTGACAGGTGGAAATTGAACCCTGGAGGATATTTGAGAAAATTAAAGTGAGACTCCAGTGTCTGTCTCACCAAACACGGCCCACTTTGGAGGTCACACATGAAGTTACTGCTCTGAGATAGGTCTCCACCTTCTGGCCACCTAAGCAGTGACATCCCAGCTGCGTCTTCACATATACTTGTGCACTCTCACAACCCTGCATAGACTCACTAATCCACACATACTCACACCTGTGCACATCCACACACACACCCTGTGTACATGCACAGATTATGGGATAAATCCCTCCCAATAAAAACCCTTCCATGCTTTCATATCCAATAATGTGTAAACCAGGGATCCCCCCCCCACATACACACACACTTGGAAATGGCCTAATTCCCACTTCCATGGTCTGCTATCTTCAGTTAGAACTTCCTGGAATGGGAAATTAAGTTGTCTTAAGCAAACACTTAACTCCACAGTTCTCTGACCCTTAAACTCTATTAGGTTCTATTTGATCTCTGAATCTTGCCACTTCTGGGGCACTAGTTCACCTAGCTGCAGCCCCATCCCTTTTCCCCTGTGCCTGCCTCACAGCGTCCGTGGGCTCCTGGCCCTTGAACATTGGCTCTTGCTCTTCATATGACCTGGTGTTCTGTCCCTGCAACTGACAGATTTACCCAAGGCCAACCACCTGCCTGGGTCCCTGCATAGTGCCTATCTTCATGGCTTGTCTCTGTGTACATGTCAGTCCTATTATCTGGACCCACTGTCACCTCTTGCTGGACTCCCCCCAACCTTAACGGTTGCCTGGGTGACCACTAGTTGCCTAGCACCATCTTTCACCAGCCAGATGGGCATCCTGTCATTGGTCATCTGAGTCTATTTCTACCCTTCAACACCTGGACCACCAAGTTCCATCTTGCAGGGCAGCCCAACCCCCATTCCTACCTCCGTCTATGCTAGGAGATAAAATTCTGAGATAAGTAACAATGAGATAATCCATTCTAACAACCTGCTGGGCTGTGTGTAAAAAAAAAATCACTACTGTATTATTTCAACCAAGTGATGCCACCTACCAGGAAATGGATCACAAAAGCCACCCCTAAATGTCCTTTTGCAAATTTGTTTCCTCTTCCCAACATGCCACTATAACAGAACTAACAGGGTTCTTAAGACCAACTAAATGCTACGAAAAACAAACACTCCTAATAAAATAAAAAGAACTCTAAATTCTTGATCAGAAAAGTTAAGAAAATCAAAGAAGTAACACTTGATTATAAAAGGATGTCCAGCACAACAGAACCTAGTGACTAAAATAAACAATTGAAGAAAAGTTTATACATACATGTGTGTAAAACAGAAATAACAAAGCTATCAGTAGCTTCTATTAGAAGGTATTTGGCTTGTTGATCTGTTTCTGTAATCTGAGCTATTTTCTGGAGTGGATTACAAGGTTTCTACATAAGCCTTTGAATCCACACTTGGATCTTTACTGGTAAAGAGACAGGTTCAGGTCTCTAGCAGGGCATGCAGGTGATTGGAACACCTGCGTCAGAAAGGAAGTGACTTCTATGATGAGAAGGAAGTCAGATGACTGTCAACAGGTCTAGATAGCAGCAAACTGGGGGAAAGAAAAAGACTGCAGGAGGGGGAGCAGGGACCTCCCCACTGGATGAGGATAAGTGCCTTTCCACCCCATCTCATTCCTTCCTGGAGAGGTCACTGTCGACTGCCACATAACAAAGAATATTACTCTGGAGGGAACAAGGCCCACTGTTAAGGTGTTTTACATTTAAAATAAATCATACATGTACATTCTGATGTGAAATGCTGCCATATTTCTAGATGGTTAGAGGCTCAAGCTCTGAAATCTGGGGATATTTAAAATTAAAAGAATATCAGCTAAATTCCCTGGTTCTGCCAGGCAGTGCTCATAAGAAAGCAGCCACCAGGCAAGTGCATTCTCAGCTTCCCTGGGTTTCTCCAGACACCACCTCTCTGTCTCTAACCAGGATTTACTGACTTGTCCAGTGCCTGGAATGGCCACCTGTCCCAGAACTCATCCACTGTAACTAAACCATGCATCTGTTTTTCGTTTGCTTTCTTTAATGGAAACATGAGCCTTTTCTATTTTCTCTGCAGCTTATAAAGTGGGATGAACTTGAACCTGTAAAGGTCTGAGAATGTTCCAAAGGTACCAAGACACTAAAGAGGTTCCCACCCCTCAACTTCCCATTTAAGAATCATCCCAGAAGCTATCCTACTTATTTCTGGGGAAGCCCATTTATGTTATGGTTAGAGGATGCTTGAATTTGTCTTTTTAACCAGTTTACAAAATACACTAAATCTGGGCGGTATGCTTCCTATAGGTGTGGAAGTAATACCTTCTTCTTCTTCTTCTTCCTCCTCTTCCTCTTCCTCTTCCTCTTCCTCTTCTTCTTCTTCTTCTTCTTCTTCTTTTTTGGTATTAGGGATTGAACTGAGGGGCTTTTAAACATTGAGCCACATTCCCAATCCTTTTTACTTTTGAGACAGGGTCTTACTAAGTTGTGTAGGACCTCATTAAGTTGCTAAGGCTGGCCTCAAACTTCCAATTCTCCTGCCTCAGCCTCCTGAGCAGCATGGATTATAGGCAAGCTCCACCATGCCTGGCATCTTCCTCCTTCTTCATCTCCTCCTCTCTCCTCCTCATTCTTCTTTTCTTCCTCCTTGTCCCTTCTCCTCCTTCCTCTTCACTTCTTCATCTCCTCCTTTTTATCCTCGCCTTCCCTTCTTCTCTCCCCCAATCCCCTTTCTTTCTCCTCCTCTTTCTCCACAGTGGGTCCTAATTTTTTTGTTTGTCACAAATGTGATAAATTTCTGGACCTTCTCCCTATAGATCATGCCTGGATTATATACACAGAATGTGTCCAAGACACCCAACCTCAGATCCTACACGACCGGAGGTGAAGAACTCCCACTCTGTCATGACACTGGGAAACGGTGCTTCTGTTGGCTTGGTCTAAAGAAGGGAACTTGGAGCAGGATAGAGCTGTGTCATCCTGTGAAGCTGGCCCTCCCTGGTGTGATGAGGATTTCCTGAGTCCAAACATGGTGCTTGGATGGAGAGGGGAAATACAAATGTGATTACGTGGCCACTTGGGGCAAGAAGGAATTTCAGAGAGGAAAGTTCTCAGACCCTCCTGTGAAGAGTCCGTATCTCCAGGGTCCACGGCACAGCTTGCTTCCAGGTTATATATCTTTTCACCAGTGTATTTTGGGCAGAAGAGTCCTTCTTTCCAGCACAACTGAATGACTCTAGTTGCAACAAAAGTTAAGCACGGAAGTAAAGAATGTTTTAAACACCACTTGAAAATCACATTGAACATTAGTGCACGGCAATGTTCTTCAAGCGGAGCTCTTTTGGGTGTGAGAGTTCTTAAAACCTTTCTACAAAATATGTAGCACTTATGACTCTCTGCTCCCTCTCTCTTTCCCTCTTTGAGTTCACTCTTGGAGCATCAGAGATGGAATCTGGGGAGCAAGAAATTGTCCTGGGTGAGGTTCCTGGCTATAGGTGGTGGGGTCCGCAGGAAGTACCCAGGACTTGTCAAGGAACAGTTTTAATGACTAACATAATATCTCCTGCTTAGTGAGTGTCCACTACATAACAGGCCTGCTGCGGGGAAGAGGGGAAGTATAGAAAGGAAGGTCTGAGCTGATGGCAGCCCAGGACTGAGCCAGAGTTCTGTCCAGCCACTCCTGCTTCTGACCTCTCCAGACAAGCAGCCAAGTTCAAGTGAAGGGAAACCATCCAAACATTTCCAAATAGGTTGGTACAAAGCTTAGTGGAGTTCATTCAAGAGGCCCTTTGCATAGATCATTACAAGACCAGAAGGCACAAAATATTTTTGCAATTTGGACTGGCAAATTATTCCCAGTTCAACTATATCTTGGAGAAATGTCTAAAAACAGGCTAAATTCATGCTGAATTTCAGAATTAATATTGCTAGAGTATTATCTTAATTCCTTACTGTTGAATCTTTTGAGTGTGATTACGATAATAAAATGACAGCTAAGGATCAAGTCAGTACTAAGGTGCTATGGCCAGCTGGAGGACAATACCCTGGTCTGCTCCAGGGGTGACGGACAGGGCTGCCCACATAGCCCAGCCTCACTGAGAAACATGCTGCAAGTTTTCCATCCACAATCCTCAGAACTGAGGATTCTTCATGCTTTGATTTCCATATGGTCTGAAAAACCTATACGTGAGGATTTATTTGTTGTTTGCTGTGGTTGAGGTAGGGAAAGTGAGGGGAAGTTATAGAAATACTATGTTTAAACATAAATATAAATACAAAACCAATGTCTTATTAAGGTAAAGCACCAGAAAGCAATGTCCAGACAATGGCAGGGGAGAGGGATACTTTGTTATCATAAAATAGAAATGAAAATTGGTTGTTTTTCCAAAACTTGTCCAGGCTGGCTTTGAACTCCTGGGCTAAAGAGACCCTCCTGCCTCAGTCTCTGAGTAGCTAGAACTACAGGTACATGCTATCATGCCCAAATTACATCATTTCTTTAATGCACAAAATTTAATATAAAATATAAGCTGTAATACACATCCCGAAAGTCTTCGAAGCCCCTGTTCCATGAGAAAATGTCCAGGACAAATCCTTCCTTTTCCGCCTTCCCACTAACATATGGTACCACCCTCTGCTGCTGGAGCACTAACCTGCAGCGTGTTTCTTAGCTAATTACCTGGTTATTTCCAACATGTATATTTCCCCTTCCCAGCTACAGTGCAAGCAGCTCAGGCAGAAGGATCTTTTATGTCCTCAGCAACATCAGACATTATTTTTCATCTGTTTCAATATACTTTCTCTGATAGTAATATGTTCCTTTGAGATTTGCTTGATTAAAGACAACAGCTCTCATGCCACACCATTCCAGCAAATGGGCTCTGGGGGCGGGAGGTTGTGAGTGTTGGAAAGTGCAGGCTAGTCAGGCATGTGCGTTCTTCTCTTACTCCAAGAAAGAGCTGGTTTGGAATCAGGAGTTGAATTCATCTATAAATTACTGGATCTTATGCCTGAGTTTCTCCACTTGTAAGATGGGAATATTGACCTTGTCCTATGTATCTTGCAGGACTCAAATATATATACACCGCGAAAACTCAAACATATTCATTCATGTGAAAAGTGCACTTTCAATGGAAATATTGAAGAACAGTATGCTATTCTGTTGACGTAGTTCATTCAAGGATTTGTACCCAAACCACCAATTTTTAATTTACGAAAAAAAATAAAGTTCTCTGAGCTTTTAGAGACTTACTTATAGAGTGATTTGAATGAGCTGTTTTCCACCTAGAACATCGAGTAGACCCTCACTGTGGCCAATTTCATAATAACCTGAACATTAATTGCTGGGCAATCAGGGAGGAGAGAACAGAGGGCCACCTGGAAGGCGGAGTTTATTATCCAAGAATCCAGATAGTTAGGAAGTGGGCAGGACTCCAACACTAGAAGGACCTGGATACAAAGCTGCAATGTAGGCCTGGTCTAATAGCTACATGGAGAAAGGAGACCTGTGATGGGGACAGTACAGGTTGTCTCCTGAATGCATCACTTAGGAACTCATGTTCCTGAGTTTAACTATGATTTAAAGGGGCTTTGGGGCCAGTGTCTGAAAGAGGGAAAGGGATAACAGAGAACTCAGGTTATTTTGTTGTTGTTGTTCTTGTTGTTTGTCACGCTGGGAATTGAACCCAGGGCCCTGCACATGATAGGCAAGCTACCTCCCCAGCCCCAGAATTCAGGCAGGCAATTTTAACTACTTCCCACAGGGTTTAGTCTGGGACCTGAGCAAAGCTGAATGTTTTGGACTGGGTTTAGGTTGCATTTTAAAACCCTGAGACAGGGCTTCAGACAAAAGTGTTAACAAAAATTGCCTACCAGAAAATTTCAAACAAGAGTACATTTATGAGAGAATAGAATGATTTAAACGTCACTAGACCATTAGCAATTAGCTAACGGTATGCACCCACTGTGGAAATTCCCATGAGAAAGTCTCTAGGTGTGGGGCCAGAACTGCAGCTCAACCTCTTGGTGTTTCTGTGGCTTGATAAATCGCACCTAACTTAGTTGCCTGAAACAATGACGATTTGTTTAGCTTGCTATTCTCTGAATTGGCAATTGAGCTCCACCGGGTGGTTCCTACAGTCTCAGCTGGACTCACACCATGTGTTTGCACTCAGCGGCCCAGCAGCTGAATGGCTCTATATCTGAGGGTTGTCTGACTGGTGACCAGAGCAGGAGTCACATGTCCCTTATTCTCTACCAGACTACCCCAGACTTGTTCATTTGGGTGAGGTTTTAAGAGGGATCAAGGAGGCATTCAAGACCTCTTAAGACCTAGACTTAGAACTGGCACAACAGAGCTTCCACCACATTCTATGCATCAAAGCAAATCACAAGATTGGCTTCAATGGGGCAGGGGGGAGGGAGACAGACTCCACCAGGTGATGGTGGGAGCAACAAAGCCATATTAAAAAGGGCATGGATCCGGGCAAGGGAATAATTGCAATAATTTTTGCAAGCAATTTACAAGGGCCTTGGCCCATAGCAACCCTTCTTTACAAGACAGGACAGAACACTTCCCAAGTTCTGGTTCAGACTCTGGCCTTTGTTTCCAACCCATAACAAGGACCTCTACCTCACTCCCTAGAAACTCTCCTCCTTTTCTAAGCTCTGAATCCTCCAAGAGCTAGGTTGGCACCTGCTGGCCCAATTATCCTTCCTGTGATATCCTGACCCTTTACTGTGACATCCAACGGATCACAACCCTGTGTAGGAAGTATTTTGGCTTTCTGGGGATTTCACTTTACTATGGGAGAAAACCACAGACTGAAGAGGCCTTGTACCCACACAAGTATCAGCAGGAGACCAGACCAGAATACAGGTACTGCCTCCCAGGCCAGGGCCCTGCCCTCTGCCCTATTGCCTTATGTGGAAAGGATTTTTTGCCAGAATAATTCCTACCCATCTGAGACTCTGCACATTCAGTAAATCCTTTCAAGGGATAAATATTAGGGGTCATGATTAATTTTATGCATTAACTTTTCGAGGCCACACTACCTGGATATTTGGTCAAATAGCTTACACAAAGGTGGGGTTGAGATGGAATTAACATTTGAATCAGTAGACTGAGTAAAACGCATTGCTCTTCATAATGTGAGTGGGCCTCATTCAATCAGCTGAGGTCCTTGAGAGAAAAACTAACTTCCAGTGTGACGGAATTATGCCAGCCTTGAACTTGAACTACAATTTTCCCCTAGGTCTCCAGCCTGTGGATTTACCTGCAGATTTTAAGTCAATTTCTTAAAAATAGATCTTTCTTTTGTGCCTGTAGTCCCAGCTACTAAGGAGGCTGAGGCAGAAGGATTGAGCCCAGAAGTTCAAGGCCAGCCTGAGCAACATAGTATTTTTCTTTTTTGAGAGGGACAATGAGAATCACTTTTATTTAGTTTTTCATTTGGCTTTTATTGCTCTCTTTGTTGTGTATGTAGTGCTGGGGTTTGAACATCTTGCATATGTCAGGCAAGTGCCATAACCACTGAGCCACTGCTCCTGCCTTAGAGTGATCATTCTTAACAATCTCTCTGAAAGTTCATGTGTGTGCACACACACCCCCACACCCCTTTTTGGTTGTATTTCTCTGGCAAACTCTTACTAATCCAGAGGTGAAAACATGTCATAAAAGAACTAGTGTCATCTCAGTACTCAAGATTCTGGTTTAAACAAGAAGTTTAACATAGTACCTGAAAATTGTAACATCTACAATGTTCTGAGTTAAATCCTTCAGTAGGATTTACATACATACAAGGAAATGGGAAGAGAACAAGCATAAATTGCTTTCATACATTAAATGGGTTGATACTGAGGTGGTAATTTATAATTAATAACCAGTCTGAGCATTGTAGCTCCACACCTGTAATCCCAGCAACTTGGGATGCTGAGACAGGAGGATTTCAAGTTTGAGGCCAGCCTCAGCAACTTAGCAAGACCCTTAGCAACTTAATGAGACCCTGTCTCAAAATTTAAAAAATTAAATGGACTGGAATGTGGCTCAGTGGTAGAGCATCCTAGGTTCACTCCCCGTCACATACATATGCGCACACACATGCGTGCGAAAGAAAAAGACAAGACTGATATGCTGATATGTCCAACCTATCATTTCACTTTAATTTCCGCTATTTTATGTTTATGGATTTGTGCCATGATGGTTGCTTCAATGGGATTTCTTAGGGCATTTTCCCAGACCACTTGATAGTCATTTATTTTCATCTGAGACAGCTGTTTTGCAAAAAAAAAAAAAAAGTAAGGAATCAGATATGACTGTTTTTTAAAACATAAACTTATTTTCATTTAAGCCACTGAGGGATCCAAGATTGAGAAAAATTTTTTTAATGTAAAGATTTTTGTTTTGAGGTGCTGGGATGGAATCCAAGGTCCGGAACATGCTAAGCAAGCACTCTACAACTAAGCTATATCCCCAGCCCTGTAACGACATCACCCCCACCAGCATAGGTTTGCAATAAAGTTCCTATAAATCTTTGGGTTGAATCAAAGAACAGTGAGGTTTTCAGGAGGGGAGAAAAAGAACTGAAAACCAGGATGATGTATTGAGCCCTAAGAGTCATCTAAGTGTGACCTTAAGGAATTCAAGTAGTCTCCCTGAATGGTTCAGGTTCTTTGTCCTCCTTTGCAATAATGCATGGTGGCCAGCTGCTCCGCTGGGCAGCCATGTTCTAAGAGCCTTGCATGCAACGTGACTCTCTTGAGCCCTTCTTCACTGACAACTGAAAGACCTTTTAATTAAAAAATTCTTCAGGAGTAGAAAGTAAAGTTGAAGCTTCTAACCTTGAAAGACTGATGGCTGACGAAGGAGTTTTATTTTCTGGTCCACACTGCCACCTGCTGGCCAGAGCCAAAATTGAGCATTTATTTCCTTCCAGTAGCCGGTTTACATTTTATTCTAAAATCCAAGTATCTAATATATTCTTTCACTTCATGCATGAAATCCTTACAGTAACGTCCAGGAAAACATTTTCTGAGTCTATTCACAGAATACAAGTTACTCAGGTTGAGTGGACTTGAAGTGGAAATTACAGTCAAGAAGCCAAAAATAACTAGGAAACTCTGAACATTCCAAGTCTCATTTGGATAATTAGCACCTACACTTGTCGGTTGTTTGATTGCCTGGTAATTATAGTTTAAGTTAAACAGGTAAATCTGATGGGTATGTATTTGTTTGTGGACAGGGTTAACAACCATAGCATCCCCTTGTCATTTTTCAGGAGCTTCATGGTAATTAATGGGCTGTTGTGGGGGGTTTTATGTATGCAAATAAATATTTAACACAGAAATGTCTTCAGATGACAGACAACAGGCTCATAAGAAGCAGCGATTTATCATTATCATGGACTACTTCAGGGACATTAGTTACACAGGTAGGCAGGAAACTGTCAACATGCATTTGAAAAGTCATTTCAGAGGTTTCCAGAGAACTAGGAAGCTCATTAGCTGTCACAGGCAGGAAGAGTCTGAAAGTCCTTCAAAGGGTAATCATTAGGTCCCTCTCTATTTAGCCTTAATTTTACTCTTCTGCCATTATACCTTTATAAATAAAGAGAAGGAAAATAAAAATGTGAAGATGAAAGAGGAGAACAAAGGAAAAGAAGAGAAATGTGTGTGAAGTTCCAAGGGTGACCATGTTATGAGGGCATGCATTTAGGTAAAATCCTTCGCTGCTCTGATATATTTTGAGACAAATGAGGTAGCTTTGAGAACCCTAGATTTGTTCTTCTAAGAAAACGATTTTAAAGTGCAGGAAATATTTTCAATGATCAGTTTCCAGGATTCTTTCAAAATGGCATGCATAAAACAAAGTGTGGGTAGGCAGGCTGAGAGGATGGGGTATGATGTGCCTACAGAAATCAGATCTTACGAGGGTCAGCTACTCCTAAGCTGCCCCTAACTTTCTGCATCTAGTGATAATGATTGCTTATGGGACTGGGGCCTCCTCATCCTGGTCAAGCGAGCCTGGAGCCTTTCCCATATGCAGTGAGATGGTCAACAGTCTGCCACCTATTTAAGAAATAAGCAGCAAAGCTGGGCTTAGGGGCATACACCTGTAGTCCCAGCTGCTTGGGAGAATTAGGCAGAAGGATCACTCCAACTTACAAATTCAAGATCACAGTGAGCAATACAGTGAGACCTCATCTCAAAAAAGAAAAAGTTGGGGGCTGGAGCGGTGGCTCAGCGGTTTCGGACCTGGGTTCAAACCCCAGCACCACGTACACAACTAAGTGTTAGAGCAATGAAGGCCATGTGAAAAACTAAACAAAGTGTTTCTCTCTTTAAAAAAAAAAAAAGTTGTGGCCTCGTCCTGTGGTCTCAGATTCACAACTCCTTGAGGTAGCAGGGTACATACTCTAGGATGCTAGATTTCATTCCTAGCTTAGATTCTGACTTTTGACTAGTGGGCATCTTTGGACCAATCATGTGTGCCAAGAAGTTATTATAACCTCTGCTCTTAAACTGAAGGATTGAAATAGCCAAAGTAGCTTCACCACCTTTTAAATACCTAATTTACCAAGAGGGAGGGCCATTAAAAAAAAAATAACTTTTTTTTCTACCATGAGGATAAAAGAAATGCATGGCCATCAAAAAAGAAAGGAGAAGAGGCTGAATTTGATCACTGTTTGGAAAAAGCACATTGAACCCCATTGGCAGTTACAAATAATATGTGTTGTACTAGTCAGGGTTCTCTAGAGGAACAGAATCAACAGGATATAAATATTAGATTGACTTACACAACCAGAGGCTGGACAGTCAGTCCCACAACGGCCGCCTGCAGGCTGGAGAGCTGAAGAACCAGTAGCTGTGCAGTCAAGATGTCGAAAGCCTCAGAACCAATGGATCAACGATGTTATCCCGGTCCAGACCCAAGGCCTGGAAACTCCCTGCAAAATGTCTGGGCAGAGTCCGCTTAGGGAGAGTGAAGGTGCTGGATGGAGTCTTACGTCCAGAGAAGCAGTCAAGAAGTGCATCTGCTGCTGCTCTCGCGTCCTTTGGGCTATTAGTCCATTCAACCTCCAACCTTTTGGAGGGCGCGACCCACACTTAGGGTGGGTCTTCGCTTCAGTTCGCTATCCCACATGCCAGTCATTCCTAGAAACGCCCTCATTGACATACCCAGAAGATTCAATCTTAGGAGTCTCTTGATCTTAGAGGCATCTTAATCTAATCATTTTGACAATTTGGACTAACCATTACAGTGTTAATGAAAAATCTTTAAAGTGAAAAAAGAATAAACAGGGGGCTGGAGCGGTGGCTTAGTGGTTAAGGCTCTTGCCTGGTATGTGCAAGTAGGCGGGTTCAAACCCCAGCACCGGGTACACAACGGAGTGTCAGAGCAAGGAAAGCCATGTGAAAAACTAAATAAAAATTGATTCTCTCTCACTTTCTCTCACTGTCCCTCTTAAAAAAAAAAAAACCATGTGCAGCCTCATTCCTCCTCCTCCTTCATCTCTTGCTTTCACACACACACACACACACACACACACACAAACTGCCTCTGACTCTCAGTTTGCATATCTTCTCTTCCACCCTCAGTCCCTCCATTCCATGCAGCACAATCCAGTTAAAGATCTAGCATCCTCCAGATTCTCAGCTTGGGGTCGTATGTGCCTGATATCTTCTTGCTTGCTCAGCTACCTCTTCATCCTTATTTCAAAGCCTTCTCATTCTCTCCCTACCATAATCTGGTGGACCTTTTTCTTCCCTCTTTATACTTTCTCCATAGGCCCAAGGCTCTAAACCCAACTGGAATCATAGTTGCAGTGCTTTTATTGTCTACTAATACCTGGACTCCACCCCCCAGGCAGAATCTCTGACAAATAGATGTAGACAAATCAATAATTGTTTTCAAATTTCCCCGGATGAGCCATACATTCAAATAGGACAAACTCACCATCTAGGGACACTGCTTCACAAAACTTGCTGTACGTGGGGAAATTACCTGGAGGCTTTAAAAGGTTCTGATGGCTAGATCCTGAATGCTCAGGATAAGAATGGAGGATTTCCTGAATTGTGAGACTTTCAGTGCTAAAATAGGGAAAGTCCTAGTCCTAAATAAACCAGGATCAGTTGATCTGCTGACCTAGATCCCAGCCTGGAATTCTGATGAGTGGTATGGAATGGGCATTGGGATTTTAAAAGCTTTCCAGGTAATTCTAGAGTAAAGCAAAGTTTGAGACCCAAGGTCAGTGATTTTCCATCTTTCCTGTGTGCCTGGATCTCCCAGGGGGATATTAAAATAGAGTCTGCCAGCCTCACCCCAGCGTTTCTGACTCAGTAGGTCTGGAATATGGTCAGAGATTCTGCAAATCAGACATGTTTCCAGGTGCTACTGTAGTGGCTGGTCCTGGGACCACACTTGTGGAATCAATCTCTTTCCCAACAGCAGCACAAGTATCCATCTTCCTGGTAACAAATGCAAAATGTGGAAGAATTTTTTTTCTTTTCTCCTGCATTCCTTTTGTTCTTCCTTCTTTCTTTCTTCCTCTCTTTTTATCACAGTCCTGAGGATTGAACCCAGGGCCTCATGCTAGGGAAATACTACCACTGAGCTATACCCCCAGGTCCACAATTCAAAATATGAAGCTCTGCTGTAGTTCCTCCTTTGCTATTCACAACCATCAAACCAGTTGTGCATTTGATGTCCCCCCTTGAATATTTTGGATATGACCAAAATGGAATTCATCATTGTCTTCCCCACCCTGGTTTCTTTGAGTCATCTTTATCTGCTTTAATTCTGGAACTAGGAATCAATATCCCTCTGCTTACATCCAGATCCAAGCCATCAACTTCTGTTGATTTTAACTTTAAACCATCTCTGGTTTTAGCCATTCCTTTCCCTGGATACCACCCTGCTCCCTAGTTCAAGCCCCATTGTGGCCTCCTCGGTCAGCAAAGCTATCTCCTAACTCATCTCTCCACTCCACACTGGCCCCTCTATCTACTCCAGCATCCATGGCATCTTTCAGCTTTCAAGCCTGAGCTCAAACCATGCAGTGGTTTTCCATGCCTGCCTGCACCCAGGTCTTCTCTCTTACCCCTTCCATTTCCAGGCACGCTGCTTTCTTTTGGTCCAACATGGAGCATGCCAAACCCTTTCCTATGCTCCCAGTGTTACAGGGCTGGAACCTTCTGTGAAACTGAGGCAGTGCAAAGTCCCACCCTTACCTCTTCAAATTCCAATTCTTGCAAGCGTGTCAGAAAGATTTCAGACATGTGACTCAGAGTAACAGGCATGAGTTTATTACAAGGAATGGGAAAGGCAGAAAGAGGACACTGTTAGGGCAGAGAGTAGGTATTCTGACAGAAGAGAAGGACAGATACCTCTCCTGCTCTCCACTTTTATTGGTAAATTTCCAGAGAGTCCCATCCAGGTCCATAGCAGGATCACATCAGATTTTCAAGTCCCCACTGCCTTAGAACGCTAGGTCACTTTGGCCCATACTAACTGGTTCTAATCGGAACCTAGTCGTACTGATTTTATGGTTGGGGGTGAGGATTATTCTTATCTCTCTGAGTTCTGGGATCTGTTCTATAAGGATCACAAAAATCCTCCTTTCAGAGTGACACATTCTTCTTATCACCATTTTGGGTCTGCAATTCCTCTGCTGATAGCAGGTAGTTTGTTGAAAAATGTAATATATTCTATGGACTACAGGCAGGCAGGGCTTCAGGCAAATAACGTTTTAGAAAAGAAAGTATGTGAGGGTCAGCACAATAAGCCCAGTTTATAGAATTATTCCCTTAACCTCACATTCCCACCATTCACATCTGTCTGTCTCCTATCACCAGCACTTAACTCTTGTTACCTGGGGCACTGTCCCACATAATACTCTCACTCAACTCCATCATACCGGGTCCCACATAGGCCAAGCCCCTCATCATGAGCTCTGCTTGTCCTTATCATGCCTGTTTCCACCTTGTGGATGTAAAGCAGTATGCTTGATAGCATGCGTCAGCTTGGCAAAGTTGGAGATTCCATTTCCCAAATCCCTCCCCTGAATGGCTCCAGATTATGGCTGGCCAGTAAAGGAATTTGCCTGAGATCCAGAAGGCCACAGTGAGGTTGCTCATGGGAAGATGAAGAGGTGTCTGGTCTCACCCTCTTTTGGTTGGCATCTAGCCTGTCCTTCTGGCCCCCCATCCGGCTGACCAGCAGTGGCCCAGGGTTGGATGCTGTCAAACCCCAGCAGCTGTACTTGTTGGTTCACATATTCTCCTAGGCCCTACTTGCCTGCCAGCCCAGGACTCCAAGTAGACTTGTTCAATGTCTCTTCGATCCTCCTATAACACCTTTGTGCCCTGCACATTTCTGGCTTACCCCATATTTGGAAAAGGTCAAATCCCCTCATAACCCCTACTTTCTTGGCACCCTCGTGGCTCTGCTGCCATGCATAAGCCAGTCTAATACAAGCACTTAGCCCAGTTCCTGGCACATGCTAGGCACTGGATGCCTGGTAGCCCTCATGGCCATTATTATCGCTATCTTTACATTTAGTTTTGTAATAATTGGATGGTCTCTCTAAATGAGAATTTTTCAACATCAACACTAATGACATTTGGTGCCAGGTACTTAATTCTTCATTATCTCGTACATTAGCAGCATCCCTGACCCTACCTACTAGATGCAAGTAGCATGCCCTTCTCCAGCCACGGCAACCAAAGGTATCTCCAGATACCAAATGTCCTCTGGGAAGGGGATAGAATCACTCCCTTTTGAGAGCCACTGCTCTATAACTGCTCTATACTGCAAGTGCTAAGAGGGCAAGAACCAAACACATGCTGGGACTCTTGATGATGATCCAGGTGAACAAGAGAACCTTCTGTCTTCATCTCATATCTCAGTGGGCCTCAATTTACAGGGTCAGAGAGAATGGTAGAGCAAATAGGTCCTGGACTTTGGATCTTACGTTCTAAACAAAAGAGCTGACCCTGAAATCTCAAATGATTACCTTTTTGAGCCCTAATTTCCTCATCTGTAAAATGTAGCTAATAGGTTTCCCCCAAGATGTTAGGGTGGCAGAATATAGGATTGTTTAAGATGTATTGATTTAACTGGTACAGCCCCTCTGGAAAGCAGTATGGAGAATCCTTAAAAAATTAGGGATGACTCCACCATACGACCCTGCTATTCCACTCCTGGGAATCTTTCCAGGGGATTTAGAATCAGCACATTACAGTGACACAGCAATATCGATGTTCATAGCAGCACAATTTACTATTGCTAGGCTATGGAAACAACCCCGGTGTCC
>PVKS010018360.1:0-21389 GCA_004027875.1 Aplodontia rufa
TATACCATGGAATATTACACAGCAATTAGAAACAATGACCTTGCAGCCTTTGAGGGTAAATGGATGGTTATGGAAGAGATCATGATGAGTAAAATCAGCTTAACCCAGAGATCTAAGGGTCGATTGTCTCCACTCATCTGTGGAGGTGGGGACTAGACCCTGGACAGTGAGAAAGTTGGTCTAGTAACATGAGTTAAATTCAGATAAGATGTAATGCTTTACAATCTAATACCTTTTTTTTAGAATTATAAAGGGAAAGGGAAGGGAGGGATAAGGGAGGGTCATTGGGGGGGCACTCCTGGAGATAATTGCAATATCCAGAATATTTACACATTTTATACACATTTTATATTATTTTGTTAAAATCGTGTAAGGTTGTTCAAAAAAATAATAATAAATAAAAAATTAAAAAAAAAAAAAAACCTTCCAAAGAGAAATAGCCCAGGACTTCCTGAATTCCCTGCTGAAACTTACCACACCTAAGAGAAGGAGCTAACACCTCTCCTTATTATGCTGTTTTAAGAAATTGAAAAGCAAGGAACTCTTGCAAATACTTTTTATGATGCAACCATAACTCTGATATCAAAACCCAACAAAGAAACATAAAAAAAAGAAACCTCAGCCCAATATCTCTGATCAACATCAATGTAAAAAATCCTTTAAAAGTTCTAGCAATCTGCACTCAAAAATACATCCAAAAGATGATTCACGGGGGCTGGAGCAGTGGCCCGGCAGTTACAGCACTTGCCTGGCACGCGCAAGTACACAGGTTCAAACCCCAGCACCCACGTACACAACAACTAAGTGTCAGAGCAACGAAAGCCATGTGAAAAACTCAACAAAAAGTGATTCTCTCTGTCTCTCTCACACACACACTGTCCTTCTCTCTTTCTTTAAAAAAAAAAAAGGGTAATTCGCCATGATCAAGGGGGCTTCATTCCAGGGATGGAAGATTAGTTCAACATACACAAATCAATAACTGTGATTCATCAATTAAACAGAATTAAGGACAAAAAGCACGTGTTCATCTCAATAGATGCAGAAAAGTCCTTCAATAAAATCCAGCACCCACTTATGATAAAAAATCTGGAGAAGATTGGAATCAAAGGAAGTTATCGTAACTATGTTAAGGCCATATATGACAAACCCTCATCTAGTATAATACTAAATGGAGAAAAGCTGAAGGCATTTCCACTAAACTCAGGAACAAGACACGGATGTCTGTTTTCACCACTTTTGTTCAGTATAGTTCTTGGGACCCTAGCTGCAGATATCAGGCAAGAGAAGGAAATCAAAGGGATAAGAATAGGAAAAGAGGAAGTCAAACTATTTCTTTTTGCTGACGACATGATCCTATATTTGGAACACACAAAAAAGTCCACCAGAAAACTGTTTGAACTTATAAACAGATTTAGCTTAGTGGCAGGTTACAAGATCAACACCCATAAATCAATAGCTTTCCTATATGCTAACAATAATATGGCAGAAGAAGAGATTAGGAAATCCATTCCATTCACAATATTCTCAAAAAGAATAAAATATTTGGCAATTAATCTAACAAGGGAAATAAAAGACCTCCACAATGAAAATTATCTAACATTGAATAAAGAAATTGAGGAAGACCTATGCAGATGGAAAGACATTCCATGTTCGTGGTTAGGCAGAATCAATATAATTATAATGACCATTCTGCCAAAATCACTATACAGATTCAAAGCAATCCCCATCAACATACCAATGTCATTCTTTACCTATATAGAAAAAAATTCTCAAATTAATTTGGAATAAGAAACCCAGAAGAGCCAAAATGTTACTAAGCAAAATTAGATCTAAAATCATATTACGGAGCAGTAGTAACAAAAACAGCGTGCTACTGGTATCAAAATAGAAATGAAGACCAATGGAATAGAACAAAATACTGTGGGACAAACCCACAAACCTTTAAACATCTGAAATTTGACAGAATATAACATGGAGGAAAGACAGCCTATTCAATAAATGGTATAAGACAAACTGTACAGCCATTTTTCAGTAAGTTGAAATTAGATCCTTACCTCTTACCTTACACAAAAATCAAATCAAAATGGATCAAGGAACTCGGAATTAAACCAGTTACCATACAACTTCTAGATGAAAAATTAGGACCAACACTCCAGCATATAGGAGATGGCAACAACTTTCTCAATAAAACTCCTAAAGTGAAATAATTAAAGTCAAGAATTAATTTGTGGGGTGCCATTAAATTAAAAAGCTTTTGCTCAGTCACAGAAACGGACAAAACTTTCAAGAGAGAACATGAAAAATAAGAGATAATTACAGCCTGTGATTCTACTGACATGGGACTAATATCCAAAATTTACAAAGAACTCAAAAAACTTCGTATCAAAAATACAAACAATCCAATTAATAAATGGGTCAGAGAGCTAAACAGGAACTTCTCAATAGAGGAAATTGAGCAAGCTGATGAATACATGTTCTAAATCACTAGTAATCAGAGAAATGCAAATTAAAACTGTGTTAAGATTTCATCTTACTTCAGTCCAAATGGCAAAGATGAAAAATACAAACAATAACAGATATCAGATGGCTTATGGGGAGATAGGAACACTAGCATATTGTTGGTGGAACTGCAGATTGGTACAGCTGCTCTGGAAAGCAGTATGGAGACTCCTCAAAAACTTAGGGATGGATCCACCATACAAACCAGCTATCCCTCTTGGTATTTTCCCAGAAGAGCTAGAATCAGCACATTACAGCAACACAGCAAAATCAATTTTCAATTCACAATAGCTAAATTATGGAATCCACCCAGATGTCCCTCACTGAATGAATGGATCCAAAGCTCTGGTATATATATATATGTACAGTGGAGTTTTACTCAGCTATTAGAAGAAATTATTATGGCCTTTGGAGTTAAATGGACGGCAATGGAAGAAATCATGCTGAGTGAAATTAGCCAAACTCAGAGACTCAAGAGTCTAATGTTTACCTCATTTGTGGAGGCTAGAGCAAAACCCAAGCTTGGGTGAATGGTAGTCAAACTCTTGTACTAGACCTACCAAATCCACTTAATCTAGGGGAATTATAGATATGTAGGGGAGGAGAGTGGGAGAAAAGAGGTGAAGGGGAAGGAAGAGGGAGGGAAAATGGGGAAGTATCTAGGGAGATAATAAACAATGCAATATCCTCTACACCCCCTCCCAAGAAGCCAAATAATATTTATGCAATCATTTAATTCTGGAAAATTCACAAATATGACAAATATGACATTTATAACTATTATGGGGGAGTATAGAAGAATCAAGAGACTGAGCTTTGTGGGGTAACTCTGGATTAGGATCAAATACATATCACATTGCTACTTTATATGTATTTATATTTGTACAATAAATCAACTCCTTAATAAAAGAAAAGAAGAGGGGCTTGGAAAGTAGCTCAGTGGTAGAGCACTTGTCTATCAGGTGTGAGGCCCTATTCTTTCTTAGAGCAACCCAGGACTTAATTCCAGGAGCAGCCAAACCAAAAGCCCTCTTGTGGGGACTGACTATCTGGAAGTTCAGCCCGTTATAAGCAAAATCTGAATTTGCCTGGGCTGTGGTCAGAGACATTCCTCTCTTTGGAGCAGAATCATATGGATGTTCCTGCTCACCAAAAGGACCAACAAGGCAAACCCAGATTCACTCTTTCACCAACCCTAGGGCCCTTTGGACACTGGAAGCCCTGGAGAGGCAGAGAATGACTAGAAAATGAATGAATGGTCGCCCAGCATCCCCACCCCATAGATTCCAAAACCCCAAGGCACCTCAAGAGCGAGTCTGGGCTTTGCATGAACTTTCCTCTTTATTCCCTCCCCTTTCACCCACCCACACACCCTCACCCTGGAGGCCAGCCCTCACCTTGGAACTTGGTGAGGCTACTTCTTCTGCCCAGCACAGACTTCCCTCCCTCTATCCCCATCACAGATGATCTGCTTCAGGTGCTTTCTGCTTCTTGGGACCATTGCATCCTACACTTGTTCTGTGGCATTAAAATTGTTTGTCCCACCAGCTTTCTGTCCCATAGACTGTACCCTCCTTCACAGCCAGGGTTGTTTCTGTGGTTGGAGGTTTTTTCCACCAAGGAAATTCCAGTGGAGTATAAGACATGCAAGAAACATTAATTGAATGAGCAAACTGTCAACCACTCATCGAAGTTGTCCAGTGCAAACCTATGCAGACTCTCTAGAGCCTGTCCAATCAGGCCTCCTTCCATGGGTTCTTCACATAAAGAAAGATGCACTAATTGTACCAAAAGTTATCAGTAAGTTCAGCACCTTCATCAATGGCTTAGAAAATGAAGTTACCTCCAGAGGGTTGCTAGTCTCCACGAGGCAGAGGATGTACCCTTGGCGTAGAGACAGATGAAGAAAGATCTGCATCATGAGTTCCAAAGAGGACCTGCCACTCAGTACTGTCACAGCCATTCCTTGTGCAGGCATTGCAAACATAGACAAACAAATGACTACCAGGAACAGGAGCTGAGTACAGAAACAGTTTCCATGGGATCCAGGTGCCTCTGTCTTCTGCAGTAGTGGGTGGCAGGACTACAGAAGCCTCCAGGAAAGGAAGGAGGTAAAGACAAATATATGGGTGTGATGAATCGTAGGTATCCGGTCCTATCCTTTCCTTCAGGCTTTCATTTTCTCCATTCTAAGAACCAAGACTTGTAACCAGAGGTGGCTGTACCTGAGCAGATGCTTCCTTGCAGGTTTTTTACCCCCAGGGATGACATAAAAGTGATTATTGTTATAGCAAATGAATTGGCATCATCACAAACCAGGTAAATGTTGCAGATGCATGACTGAATCCGTCAGGTGTCTCAGCGGGAATGCTGTGGAAACTGCAGCCAAGCTCTGGAAAGCAGAGGGGAGGCTGAGCAGGGACGGAGGCACCAAGGCCATCCTTCTCCCTTCTCACCCCTGCTCTGTGTGTATTCCTCTTGCCACCCAAATCTGAATACAATAAACCAATTCCTTTTATAGTCAACTTTATGATTTAGATATGATGTGTCCTCCAAAAGTTCATGTGTGAGACAGTGAAAGAAAGTTTTGAGGTAAAACGAATGGTTTTTGAGAGGCTTACCCTAATCAGTGCATTAATCTTCCCAGTTGGGATTAACTGGATGGTATTTGTAGGCACATAGTGTTTGGCTGAAGAAGGTGGGTCACTGGGGGCATGCTTTGGGGGTATATATTGTGTGCTGTGTCTACTCTCTCTCTGCCTCTAGGTGGCCATGTTCTGAGCCTCCTTTCCTCCATCACACCTTTATGCAATGATGTTCTGCTTCACCCCAAGCCCAGAGCAACAGAGTCAGTCACCTATGAACTGAGATCTCTGAAATCATGAGCCCAATTAAACTTTTCCTCCTCTAAGATTTTTCTTGGAGGTTTTTGTTCACAGTGGCAAAATACTGACTAAAACAGCAACAATCTGGAACATCTGCTTATGATTAAACGGTTGTGGGTCCATTGACCTCACCAGTGTAGCAATTACCCTTAAGACACAAAAGCCAGAGCTTAGAACAAATATTTGTTCTTTATTTCTCCAAAACTATATTTGATCAATAGCAACCCCCCGGGCTCCCTACCCCATACCAGCACACACACACCTGCGACTAGTCCTGTCTTCCAGGAAAGGAGGAAGGTGGGAAATGTCCTGACCAGTCAAACCCTTGGCATTGCCAGTTTCATTCTTTTGCATTTTGCATTTTGAGGAACCATATTTTAGAGACTTTGAGTATTTTCTGGTGACTCTCCACCTTCACTGCTCCAGTGGCAGTGACAGAGAACCATGGGGACAGACTACTGGTCACTCTGGGCTCAGATTTCCAGAGAAACATCTCAAAGGGGTAATTGGGGACAATGGGCTCCAGAGTGTAGTGTTGGGCATAAAAGGTGCACAGGAGCAGCACAATTGCCCTTCCCAGACCTGAGTCTCTTGTCTGACAATTCCCAATCAACAGTAATGACATCTGTGTTCCAATCACTTTTTCTCCCAGGTGACTTCCACTGTGTGTCAATGGTGGGTGTCAACCCTGCTTTCTAAGATAGGTTTGGGAGGGAATAGTTGGAGGGTCTGATAGTAGAGACTTTATGTGCCCATAAAGGTCCTTCTGACCCTGACTCCTTTGTCTCTGTCCTCAGTGGGAGGACAGTCAGAGATGTCATAACAGAGGACACCATGAGGAGGATTTGGAGAAAGCCCTACAGGAAGGCTGGCAGTGACAAGAGTGGAGTAGAGGGGATAGAGAGGAGGGAGGAAGCTCCGAGACTCTCAACAGATGTGGAAATAAATGGCCAAGCTGTCGTGTTTTCCAGCAGTTGCTGTCAAACAAGTACACTCCTCATGATGCTCATGAGGAGTGACCACTTTACCAATACCAACAGAGAAATGCTGTTTCCTTTTTCCCACATGGGCAGATACTCCTAGGGACTCCAGAGCTGCCCTCCCCTGAAGGGAGAAGAATAGTGGTCACTGCCTCAGGAAGCAGGAGGGCAAAGTGCTAATGCGAGCAGTAGTCTGCCACAAAGGTGTTTTCAGAGGGATGATGATGGATGGAGCCATACTATCCAAGGGACAAGTAGGTGTTCCTCCCAGTTCTACCAGCAGCCAAAAAGCTTCATGGACCAGGCTCTTTGATCAAAACTCAACACAAAATCTAACCAGAAAGTCTTTGGCCTTTTTTATTTCACACCTCCAAGGACTGTGTGTACACACATTCTACTCACCCTTCTGCTGTAAAATCATGTTTCTGTTTTTAGCCAAGTGTTATAGTATATCCCCACAGTGAAATCAAAGGGTTTTCAGTAGCTTTTGTTAAAGTGCTGGGCCTCTTGCCCAAACCCTTCCTACGTCATACACGAAAGCATTTTGCACTTTTGAAGATTGTTTTCTGGTAGTTATTTCTGTATGTCTATGTAATAGACTCTCCTGGCATTTCTTGATTTTCAATATTTTAAAGTACTTCTGTTATAGAAGGTGCGAACTTAATCCTTTCCTCCACATCCCACCCCAGCCATCTGCCTCCCCAACTGCCAACAGCCTGAGTTCATTTATTCCCTTGAGCTGTGAGTTGCTCTCTGCAGAGCCAAATGGCCTGTGGCAACTTTTATGTTTACCTTTTGGTTTTCCAGGAGTTAAAAATGCCTTTAGTTTCATTTGCTCACTTTCTCACTTACTGCTTACTGGGATTTCTAAATCTTTAACACATCTGTTAAAAGCCTCAAAACGTTTCCAATTATCCAAATAGCTCTTCATTTTCCTTAGAGACTTTGGAGGCTTCTTCATTTCTCTCTTGTGTTGGGTCCTCTGTTTGCAGAAGTTGATATTATATAGTTTTCTTCCTCATTTGATTAAAGGGTATTAGCAAGTAATTTTTAAAGAAAGTGTTCAAGAGAAAGACAGAGGATAGACAGATCAAATAGACAGCAATAGATAGTGATAGATAATGGACAACGGATGGATAGATATAAATGATTAGATGATGAACAAAAAAACAGGTAGATAGGTATTAGATGGATGATAGGTCTTGCTTTCACATCTGAAAATATCTCTATTTTCCTTTTCCTCTTAACCAGTACTTAGTAATTCCCTTTTGTTAGCATATTATGCTTTTTTGATGGATGCAATATCATTTTCTGTCTCTGAAAACATGAACTATTATTTTTCAGCTTCTGAGCGCCCTCCTTATTTTTGTTTTTTCTGCATACTTGCCTTCAGATTTTGCTGCTTTGAGTCTCTGTCTCTTTGATTTCTCGCCAGCGTCCGGTGGTCCTTGGCTGCCCATTGGTATTTCAGAGTCAGGCATTCAAGTACTGACGGGAATTTGAGCAGGCGGAAGTCAAGGAGGTCTGGTAGGCTGTTGCAACAATATGTACACTCAGGCAAGGAGCTGGCAAATGCAGAAACCTAGAGACCTTTACTTGCAGATTTTTTTTACAATAGAAGGGGAGAGAGAGAGAGAGAGAGGAGCCAGAGTCCCAATATCTCCTTCAAGGGCACATCGTCAATAACCTAACTTCCTTCCATAAGGATCCACCTCCCAAGAGCACCATGGGCTGGAGATGAAGACTGTAACACGTCTTTAGTTTGGGGTACTCTTGTCCAAACTAAAGCAGACTAGGAGAGGTAGCAAGGAGGTACCTGAGCATAGTGTACCTGCTCTACATAACCAAAGTCTCCCCTGGTCTTTATTTACAAAAGAAAACATCCCATGGATTTTCTTTAGAAGTCTCCAGGGTCTATGTCTACACAGGACAAACTGAGACTGTGAAAGGTGTTAGAGACCAAAATGTCACCTTCCTACAGAAGGGAAGAGCAACCTCATGACCAGTGCAATAATGATCCAAGACATGGTATGAGCAACATTCCCTTATGACTGGGCCAATTTTAACATACACCTAGAATTCTTAGAGACCCTAAACTAGGAGATCGATTTTCATATCTCTCCCCCTTGAGTGTGGACAGGAATTGGTGTCTCACCTCTGACTGATCCGTGATAAAGGAAAAGCAGTCACTGATAATAGAGAATCCTGGCAAACACCACTGAACCAGAAGATGGAGATTGGCATCCCTGTAGTGTTGTTGTCACATTTGTGCTCTGGGGAAATGATGAGAACAATGCTCCACATCTGTGCTGTTCCTCCCAACATCTAAAACCACAGAGCAATCCAAGAAAACACCAAGTATACTCACCCAGGGAGAAATCCCACCAAACAACTGGCCAGGGCTCTTCAAAAGTGCCCAGGTTATCAAAGGCAAGCCAACACCACAGAACTGCCATGGACTGCAGGAAACCAATGGGTCATAGTGACCTCATGCATTGTGGGATCCTGGCGTGAAAACTAAGAGTTATGGGAAAATGAAGAAACTCAAAATCTGCAGTAAAACTAACAGTATTTTCTCGACTATAAAATACTCAGTTTGACAAGTGAACTGTTTTAAAAAGTCTTGACATTAAGGAAAGCAATATGAAGTCCAAGCAAACTCTACTCTTCCAAATCATCTATAATTCCAAAGGCATTTCAATTTTTTTTTTTTAGAAAGAGGGAACAATGAAAGAGATAGAGAGAAAGAGAGATGCAAATTTTTCTTATTTAGTTTTTCATGTGACTTTCATTCCTCAGACGGACGCTTCATCACGTATGTGGTGCTGGGGTTTGTGCCTTAACTGCCCAACCACCACTCCAGCCCCTAAATTTTTAAAGAGAGAGATGGATTGTGTGTGTGTGTGTGTGTGTGTGTGAGAGAGAGAGAGAGAGAGAGAGACAGAGAGAGAGAATCAAGTTTATTTAGTTTTTCATGTGGCTTTCTTTGCTCCAACACTTTGTGTTGTGTACATGGTGCTAGGGTTCAAATGTGCATCCTCACACATGTCAGGCAAGCACCTGAACCACTGAGCCACAGCTCCAGCCCCTCCAAAAGCATTTTAAAACATAAAGATAGAAAATGAACCCAGACTGCTGTTCTCATCCCTACTTATCAATCAATCAAGCTGGAGCCAAACACAGTGCCATCTTCCTTCTCAGACACTTACCTTCTCACGGGGGCTTCTCGACTCTGCCAGAGGCTCGGTGACTACATGTCTTCCTGTGCGTGCAGAGCTTTCAGGGGCCCTTCCACATCCCTCATGGTCCATCTCCACATTGGATGAAGGTACATTTCATAGACAAGATCTTTAGGGTCTTCCACCCTGCAACTTCCCACCACTGGGCTCTGCTCTGAACACAGCAAGCCTCCTCCAGATGGGACTCCTGTCACTCACTCTGCCTCTCCTGGGTATGTCTTTGGCCATCAGCTCTCAGCTCAATAGCTACTTCTCCAGGGTTCCTGGGCTCTCTTTCCTGCCTGTCACTTCTGTCATGGTGTGCACCAACATGCCCATTTCCTGTTTCTGGCTCACACCCAAACTCCCAAGCCCTGTGAGGCCAGGGCACTCCCTACTGTGTTCACCATGACCCTCACCCTTCCCATCCATGTAAACGTGAAGAATGCTTTGCACCTGGACAAGCAAAGACATCGCATGTGGACAAATGGCCACGTGCATCACTAGTGGAGACACTGTGTCTCTCGTTCCTCCCTCTCCCTTAGGGAGTGGCCCTATCAGGCCTTAGGGATCACTCTGACCATGAGGTGAGGGGCACAGCCAAGAAACAGTGGACAAAGTATAGGGAGGAGTGTGGTGCGTGTGTGTGGTATGTGTGTGGTGTGTATGTATTGTGTGATATGCATGTGGTGTATGTTTATAATGTGTGGTATGTGTATATGGTGTACAAAATTGTGTGTGGTGTGTAGTGAGTGTGTGTATATATGCATGTTGTATGTGTAGCATGTATGTGGGGTGTGTGTTGTTTGCTTGTATGCGGAGCATGGTGTGTGTGCAAATGAGTGCAGTATGTATAACGTGTGTACTGCATGTCATGTGTATATAGTTAGTGTGTAGATATGGTATGTTTATGGTTGTGTGTGTTCATGGGGGTAGGTGTGTGTGGCATGCATGTGATATCCGTGGCTTACATGTGCTCTGTTGTGTGATGTGTATGTGGTACATGTATATGCTCGTATATGTATGTGGTATGTGTATATAGTGCATGTGGAGAGTGTACAAACATGTGCTGAGTATGTGCTTATGGTCTGTGTGGTATGTGGGATGTGTTTGTGTACTATTTATGATGTGCACATAATATGTGTACATGGTATGTGTGTGGTGTATATGGTTAGCATGCTGTTTAAGTGTGACTGTGTATGTGCACATATACACACAGAGCACATATGGGTCTTTTGCTTGCTCTCAGTTGAGGAAGAGGTAATAGAAATTCTAGGTGACTGCCACCTCCCCAAAGGCCTGTAAGGAAGAGGCCAGGCTGGTCCATGTGAGACAGGACAAGCTGCACCTCTACTTCCAGTTGCCTTTGAGACTACACAGGCAGGGTGAGTCATTCAGACATAACCTGGAACAAGGGGCCACAGTCATCTGCATCATCCCAGCAAGTATGCACCATGCATCCTGTTTGGAGAGAGAAAGGCTGAAGACATGCAGACCTGGTGGCTTTGCTCAGGAACACTGATAAACTGCGTCCTGCTCATTAACTGCAAACTGCCTTTGTGGAATGCTCAGGATAGCTACTCAGGTAGTCAAAAAATAATACAGCTGCCAAATGTGTTGGCCACTTCTCAAAAGGTTACTAAGATAAAAACGACATTTATACTGAGCAAAATCTTTCTTTGGGGGGACGAGTACTAGGAATTGAACACAGTTCACTTTACCACCAAGCTATATCCCAAGTCTTTTTTTTTATAATTTTTGAGATAGGTTATTGCTAAGTTGTTGAGGGTTTTGCTGAGTTGCTGAGACTGGCCTTGAACTTGTGATTTTCTTGCCTCAGTCTCCAGCATCACTGGGATCACAAGTGTGTGCTACCAAGTCCAGTTTGCAATATCTTGAAAATAATTCAAACATTTTATCACAGAGAAGTGCCCCATGCCTTGTAACTGCAAAAGTGCATTACTGTTAACATTCTATACAAAGACTAGCAAAAAGTCCAGAAGCACAATCAATTCACAAAATGAGTTCAGAACAGCAATGAATTTGTAAACCAAACCAAAGTTTATTGCTTTCAAATACAATAACGCTCTAACACAGCCCCCTTGAAAACAGAAAGCCCAATTCTTAAGGAAAATGTTATTTTTCACTGATAAAGGAAAATCCATGAAGTGGAAGACTATTGTGTTTACATATTCAAATGCTCTTGCATCTAATCTGAAATAAATGTACCCAATTCAATTGAAAGAGTCTTTTGAAGGAAAAATAATATGAAGGAGGCTATAAGAATCAAATCTGTCAATGACCTCATTCATTTTAATGAGGACCCTCCCAATGGCCACCTTCCTTTCTGCCCCATGTTTCTGGGGTACCCTGGGTTTTATGTGATTGAAATCTTGGATTCTTGAAATGTTTCTTTTGGTGATGATTTAGCAAGCCAATGCTAAGCTCCTGCTGTTTGAGGAGGAATTTAAACATGTAACCCATGGCCCTACCTCCTGCAAGAAAGGATGCTTCTGCACGTCCATCAAAAGACAGTGTCCTCAATAGCACACATGTGTGTTTGTCAAGAACCAGCTGATAAGGCTGTGCCACCCTTTCATTTATCCCTTGCTTTGGAAAGACTGAAAATGCTCTTTCACTGAGCAGTAGAGTAGTCATTTTCAAAAGTAGGACAGAACTCTGTTGGGAAGTCTGGTTTCTGGGACACTGCCCTGAGGGGGCCTGTGATTGTGACCACCCATGTGCACAGAGATGCTGCCAGCAGGGCCAGTGTCAGCAGACACCAACTGGGTTCCAAAAACAGAGCCCTTTGCTTTTCATGCCACTTGCTGTCACCAGTCCACAAAAGATGTTTTGTGAATGGATGATGGGTTAACTGGAGTTCAAAACTGGAGTTCACCTCTGCCCCAAGACACTTCACCATTCCTGCAGTGACACTGTGTTCTTTGCCTTGGGCTGCAAAAACAACTGTCACAGACTGGACCACTTAAACAATGGACATTCATTTTCTCATAGTTTTGGAGACTAGAAGTCCCGGAATAAGGTGCCAGCATGGTCAGGTTCTGGAGTAGGCCCTGTTCCTTACTTGCAAAGGCCACCTTCATGCTGTGACCTCATATGGTGGGAAGAGGGGTGCGCTCACTGATCTCTGCTTATAAGGAACAAACCCCAATATGAAGCTTCTGCTGTTTTAACCTCATTTAACCTTGATTATTACCTCCCAAAGATCCTGTGTCAAAATATTGTCACTTGATTACATCTTCACCTTGGGGGTTGGTGCATCTGTCGATCAATCCGCAGTGCAAGCAGAGGCCTTGTGGAGCCTGGTGCATCTGACACTATGGAACACCCTCTTCCGCCACGCAGCCCCAAGTCGGGCGTCTCATGCTGCACTTGCCATGGTCTCCTCCCTGCCTCTCTTTCAGCTTCTCAATTTTTGTCCTGGCCCCTGGCCTCCCCTGCCACCTGTCTCCCAAATGCCTTCTTTTCTCTTCACTCTAGCCAGGGTGACTTATTCTTGCACGTGGCTTCATTGATTGCTTATTCCTGGGTCAGACCAACCTCAGGGTGAATCTCAGCCCTACCACACTCTAAGTCTGTGCTCCTTGTCAAATTAACATCTGTGTGCCCCAGGTTCCGAATGGGTAGAGTGGGCGAGATTTGTTCACCACTATCTCATCCAGCCTTTATCTCCTCCTCTCCACCCATCCTCCATCTCACCAAATTCCCTGGCCACTTCTCTCTTTCCATTTTATTTCCCAAATGTTTGGCTTTGTCCTCATTCTCTACCTCTTCTCTTCTAATATTTACTATGTACCACGCATCCTTCAAAATATATGTTGCTTGCCTTGACAAATAATACCGTTGCAGGTTACCCACCGTCCTGTGATTGCACTGATTACATGTATGTGTGTATAGCTTATCCTACTTTGATGTATGCACATGTTAACCTCACTGTTTATGGATGTAACTAGACTTTTAACACAAAAAGGAATTCCATTGCCAAAGGTCTTGGTCACTTTTTATCTCGTTGCCCATTGGTGAGTCTGGCTGTTCACAGAACCCATCTAGGCCCTGAGACAACCTTTCAGGGATGAAGAGCCCTAGCTTGTTCCTTCCTCGTTACCAATGTTGCAACACTGTCTCTCACCCTCCAGGCCTTGCCTCTGGATGGAGCAACAGAAAGGTGGCTGGTGGTGATCCAGAGTTAAGAAGGATGGGCTTTCAGAGCCCAGGGTCAAGACATCCCAGTGTGGGCAGGCAGCCATGGGGCTGGGGATGGATGGGTGGGGTTCCCAAGCAGCAATGGGAATTGGAGGCTCAATAATATGCACACTTTGGAAACACTATGTTCACTGACAGCTGTGTGGGGCCTCGGCTTGACAGGAGGTCGGGGATAGGGACAGGAGGGAAAGATATCCAGCCAGTGTGTGAGGAAGCCCTTGTACTTTTAGCTAGTACAAACTATTTACTCTTTATTGAGCCCTTGTGCCAGACACATAGTTACATCAACCACCTCCATCAGTCCTCTCAGAGAGCCTCTACATTAAGTGTAGAATTATTCTTCTCCATGCTTGAAGAGTGAAGACGCTGAGACTGAAGATCATTCCATCTGTTGGTCATGGCCCTGTAACTGCTAAACGGTAGAACTAGGACTTGGCTTTGCAGTTTAAGTCCCACGCCTCTCCTGAAAAGACCTTTCTGGTTATGGAGAAAGGGATATATCCGTGAGAGCTCCACGGGGTGAGAAAGACAGGGTGTGGCAATTGATAGGCTGGGCCAACTGGCATGTCCAAGCAGATGATGTTGCTCCTTAGCAGGAGAAGCATGGGGGCAGGGAGAAAATGATGAATTGGAGGGGAGGCTCTGCTACACTGTCTTTAAGGGAACAGAAATGTAGTTCTCAAGTTCAAACAGAGTCTGCATATGAGATATCAAAAAATTTCACCTCCTTCTCCCCGACCTCTTCTATAGTACTTATGTGCCAGTGATGGAGCTGGATTCTTCGCAGACAAGATCTTGCTTGGCACCACAATCCTGTGGGAGAGGCTTTATCTCCCATTCACAAGTGCTCACTGGACCTCCCATGAGCAAGCACTGCCATGGAGCCAGGGTGTAGTAGCAACCAGGCAGCCCCGGGGCTTACCATTGTGAAGGCCAGCAGAGAGCAACTGGGGCACAGTGACCTTTCACAGGGTTATCAAGAAAATCCTCTCCCAAGCAGAGATGAGAACAAATGGAGGGAAGAAGCAAGCCAGGGACAGCATTGTGGGAAGAGCGTTCCCCAAGCTATTGGCATTCCAGGAACCATCCTGCAGATCCCAAGGAACAGAAAGGGAGACAGCAAGCAGGGAGGTAGTAGGCACACCCAGGTAGGTGACCTGAGGAGGCAGCCTTGGGGCAGCTGGCAGGGTCTTGTAATTTGATTTTATTCCCAGTATGATGGAAAGACATTGGGCGGTATAAGCAAAAGAGAGGAATGATTGCAGAGAAGCAAATAAATGACTAGTTAGCAGACCAGTCAGCAGTCCAGGCAAAAGAAAAACAAGATAATCACTGAATTTTGAATGGTAGAATGGAACAATGGGAAAGAGGACATATGTGGAAGCTTGTGTTGGGATCAGAGTACACTATTAGGGCAATGGCATCAGGAGACAGAGGAGGGCTCTTGGCTTAGGTAGTTGTATGCTTCTGGTGTTATTTTTGCTGTTACTCCTCATTACGGGCATTTCTATAAGATTTGTAACCATAATCTATGCATATTTCTGTGTTACATTTATACACTCTATGTAATACATATTCTGTGGATTGCATCAAATGCTTCACAATTAACTTTTTTAAAGAGAGAGGGACAGTGAGATAAAGAGAGAGAGAGAGAATCAATTTCATTTAGTTTTTCATGTGGCTTCCATTGCTCCGGAGACATTGTCATATATATGGTGCTGGGGTTTGAACTCGCATACTTGTGCATGCCAGACAAGCTCTGTAACCACTGAGCCACTACTCCAGACCCTACAATTAACTTTTGAAGAAATTCTAAGTATTAGCTGGGCATGGTGGTGCACACCTGTAATCCCAGTGCCTCAGGAGGCTAAGGAAGAAGGATCACAAGCTCAAAGCCAGACTCAGTAAATTAGCAAGGCCCTGTCTCAAAATAAATAATAAAAGAGGGGAGAGGATGTAGCTCAGTGGTTAATCAACCCTGGGTTCAATTCTTGGTACCAAATAAAATAAAGGAAAGAAAATACGACAAAGAATAAACTCCAAACTGTTTATGGTGGTGATCTTGGGTGAGAGAATGCAAGAACTTCAAGGAAATTGGACTTTTCCTAAATATGCTCTAAATTGATTTCTTCTTTAATTTGAAATGCAATTTGGAAAACAAAAGAATCAATAAATAAAGTCCAAAGAAGACACAGGGAATACTAAGTGCAATGAGTATAACTTATATAAATGGTATTGCTGAAGTTGTTGGAGAAAGATTTGACTATTGCCAACCATGCAGTATGCCAATCAATCATCGAAGCAACTAATTTTGCAAAATAATTTTGCAAAAGAGAAAGAGTTTATTCATAAGGTGGGTAATCAGGAGTCGGTAGGAGCCCCAAGTCTCAAATCAGTCTCCTGGAAGATATGGCTTAAGAGACATTTACGGGATAAGGACAAAGGGTGGTCAGAGGAGTGGTGAAGAAAAGCGAAGTGATTGGTGATTTGTGCACACATGATCAAACTTCATGGCTATTTGTAGGAACATGTTCAGTAAATGGTGGCTCCAAATATGCTCTGAAGATGATGTTTTGGACCCTCTGATATCACAAAGGTCACCCTCTGGATGCTTGCACAAGCCCTAAGTAAAGAGTCAGTGGTTTCAACCAGTTTGAATTACCTCTAAGTTCCTGAGGAACAACAGGCAACCATTGCCATTGGGACCCATAGGTCTCAGGGTTAACCATAGCAGAATTAATATAAGATTTTTGCTTAGTGCCATGACCTCTAAGATGTATATAAAAGCAAGTAAAGCTGGAGGGTTTATTTAAGTTTTCCCTTGGTTTCATTAGGATCTTAGAAAGCCACAGATTTGAGGCTGAGCCAGACTGGAGCTGAGCCTTGCTGTGAAAATGACAATCGTGCCATCTGGTCATTTTTAGGAGCATCTCTAAAGGCCAGCGTGTGACTATAGATCACATTGCAGCAACGTAACAAGATAAATTAATCTTTAAAATCTGAGCTACTGACAATTTTTTTCCAAGTCCAAAAAGGTAGAGTGAGGTGAAGAATTAGAAAGAATTAAATTACAGATAGTGTAAGATCTGCCTGAATTAATCATTTCTCTTTTTCCTTATTTAGAAAAAAAAAGCAAAATGTTTTCCAAAAACAGTCCATGAATTTTCCAAACAGCCCTAGGACAAGAACCTGCTTCATGATTTCTTTTATTTATGTATATATAGCCTGGGAGAATTCAACAGTAGGAAACAGCAGCCGCTCCCAGGGACTTGCTCCTGTGGAAAGAAAATTGAAAAGCAAAGAGGTCACACCATGCTTGGGTCTGTGGAAAGGGATGGGCTGCAGAGAGATCGATTATCTAGGTCCACGCCTTCAGGAGCCTCTGCTGGCCGAGGGCAGATGCACTTCTATGCTCTTGAGGTACAGGGAAGCTGGACCTCTACCCCACAGCATAAGCCTGCAGTCCATGGGGGTTTCAGTCTATGTTCAAAAGGTACTTGGCAGGTGGTGTGACACTGTGATATATGAGACATGCATTTGTTCTGTTTCTGACCCTGGTCATTGCCACACCCTTGAAATTGCTGCTGTAATATGAGAGTCTTCTGTGTCCTAACAAGATGACTGGTGGCTGGGGTCCCTAGTGACCTTCAGGATGGTGGCTAGTCACAGCTAAGATCAAAGTAGGATTAAAAGGTTGGGACTTTCAACTCCTGACTCCAGCAGAGGAAAAAGGCAAAGTTTGAGTTGATCACCAAAGGCTGGTGACATAATCAACCTTGGTATGCAATGAAGCCTCCATAGAAACCTAAAAGGACAGAGTTCAAAAGAGCTTTGGGGTAGCAGAACACTTGGAGATTCCTGGTGGGTAGCCAAGGCAGCTCCACACCCTTTTCCAGAACTCCCCCGTGCATCTCATCATCTGCAGCTTTTGTGACATCCCTTATGACATAAATGGAATGAATGATTCCCTGAGTTCTGAGTGGCTCTAGAAAATTAGTTGCACCTGAGAAGGGAAATGGGGTACTCTAATTTACAGAGGGTTGGTCCAAAGTCCAGGTTAAAAAAAAACAGGTCTTGAGATTGATATCTCCGTGGGAAGGGAGAGGATAGCATTGGGGACCGAGTCCTCAACCTGTGGTATCTGAGGCTATCTCCACATATACAGTGTCAGAACCAAATTGAAACAGATGACACCCAGTAGGTGTCCACTGCAGAAGTGATATTCTGGAGTGTGCTAAAACCCCACATAACTGATGTCAGAACTGAGTGGTGAGTGGTATATTAAAGTAGAGAAAAAATAGTTTTCATGATTGGAAACCCAGAAACTTTTAATTTAAAACTAATTTAAAAGAGAAAGAGAAGGCTGAAGCAGTGGCTCAGCAGTTGTGGCGCTTGCATGACATGTGCAGATACGCTTGTTTGAACCCCAGTACCAAATACACAACGAAGTCTCCAAGCAGCAAAGACCACATGAAAAACTAAATTTAAAAAATTGATTTTTTCTTTCTCTCTCTCTCTCTGTCCCTCTTTCTTTAAAAAAATAAAATAAGAGAGAGAGAGAGAATGAGAGAGAGTCAATTTTATTTTTTTATTCATCTGGTTTTTGTTTTTCCACCACTTAGTTGTGTATGTGGTACTGGGGGTTGAATCGGGGTCCTTGCACATGCCAGGCAAGCACTCTACTGCTGAGACATCTTTCCAGCCCCTAAACTGTAATATTTTAAATAATACTAAATAAATGTAAAATGTGTTAAAAATGTAATGCAAAATGTAACATCAAAAAATGTTTATGACCACAATAAACAAAATGTTTGTTTTAAACCTAGACTGAAAGTCTTATACACTTAATGGAGAGTTAAAGATCTAATATATATGCACTTGTATAAATCAATAAAGCAAAATGGGTAAAGGAGAACAGCATATAAATTCATAGAAGATATGCAAATGACCAATTTACTTGTGCAAGGATGGTCAACCTCATCAATATCCTCCAAAAATTTTTCAAATTAAAATGATAATGAGGCATTGTCTTTTGTCAGAATGGCCAAAGTTGTCAATATCAAAACAAGCTCTGGTTGATGAGAGGGTGGAAAAAAGAGTTTCACACACCATTTATGAGAAAATTAATCATTATAATTTTTGAAAAGTAAGGTAGCAGAATACAATAAAATCCTATGACTCAACAATCCTCCTTCTAGAAAACTCTGCTACAGAAATACATTAAAAAGTAAATAAAATGGTCATTGCATTAATGTTGATAGCAAGACCCTGGCTGTAATTAAATGGTCATCCATAAAATGATGATTGAATTAATCATGACATGCCCTATCTATGTTAGGAGGGATTGTTTAATCAGCCAGAAGAGTAAGGAAAATTTTCGTGAATTGAAATGAATAGATTTTTTGCAATATGTTTTAAAAGGAAAAAAGTCTTGGAATCATGTATATCGAATGTTCTTATTTTGTGAAGAAATGAAAAGTAGTAATCTCTGAGTATAAATCTACCTGCATCTCCATGAATGGGGAGGGAGAAGTGCTTTATTGAGAGAAGAGAAAATGTGTGGAAGGTTCACAGCAACCTCTTGGCTTTGGTATCCACAGCCTTTTAAAGCAGAAGATATCAATAGTCCTCTATGCTTATTACGTTCATTGATGTGATTGATGCAATTGGAAGTGGCATCTGTGACCGCTTCCCAATGTGGGTGAACAGAGGACATGATTGTCACCTGAGCAGGTGCTTCCTGACCACACCTCCTGCCTTCTAGGGGTATAAGGGTAGTAGGATGTCAGATCTCCTCATCTATGGCACTTGCTTTGTCTGAGCCAACCATCTGCAGACATCATGCTGTTCACCTCAAGCCTGCTCCTCCTCTGGGAAACTGACAGGACAAGCAACTCCTTCCAGACTCTTCTGAGTGTCTTTACTATTAGAGACAAAGTAGTTGTGCTTCTTTTAAATGATACTCACCTCCTGCGGCACATTCTGGCTGGCTCTGAAGTCCATGCTGCAGTAGGGATCTTAATCTGTGGGTAGAAAACAACAGAACTCCAAAGAACAGCTCTGCCATGTGAGGAGGAGCACTCAGAGACAGGAACCAGGCAGCATCGTGGAGAGTGGAGAGCAAGTCTAACAAATAGGACCTAAGGAGGTCTCGAAGCCCAAACAATGGGGCAGAGCCAGAACGCATCTCATGTCTTGTGCATTCACTTGGGCCAAGGACACAGCACAAGTCACCAGACCTGTGTCCCTCCTCCTGGACACAGAGATGGCCTCCTTCTGTGGCCTCATCTTCAGCCTGGAATGTAATGTGTGTGTGACATTTGCCATCCGTAGGGCAAGAACATCTGGAGGGCAAGAACATCCGGAGTCTCCTTGATAGCATCACCCCACCTTCGGTGATCTCAGAAGGCAGTTGTTAAAGATGGCAGGACTCAACTTGCCAGGAGTGAGGAATGAACTCCCATGGTGTTAACGTGGACCCTGGGAGCCCTTCAGCATTTGGTCCTTCTTGAGTAATGGCAGATCCCCCAAACTATATAATCTCCATTCTCACACAGCATTTTTTTTTTGAGTAATTAAGAGTATTGTCAGAATCCACTTGTTTTATGTAACTGTAGTCATTTCTCCTTATCTATGGTTTCGGATTTATGGATTCAACCAACCATGCGTCAGAAGTATGAGAAACAATGTGTCTGTACTAAACAAGTACAGACTTTTTTCCCTGCTGTTACTTCCTAAGCAATATAGCATAGCAGTATTCATGCAGCATTTACATTGTATTTAGATATTATAAGTAATCTGGAGATGACAAAGTACATGAGAGGATGGCAATAGGTTATGCACATACCACAAAATTAGATAACAAGGACTTGAGCTTCCCAGGATTTGTGCACCCCTGGGAGTCCTGAAATCAGTTCCCCACAAACACCAAGTGATCACTGCATTATTTCCACCTGATCCATTTAGTGCAAATGATGTGGGATGACAGAGGACGTCTTATTAGAGTATTTACTGATAGAGTTTTGGTAGCAGAACTAAAGAAGGCTGAGAACCATCTTAGGTGAGCAGTGGTCTCAGACGCTAGGTCAACCACACAGCTACCAGCCTATCCAACATCTACAGAATCAATGGATGTAGCAAGGTGGGACAGAATGAGAATATTTTGGTGTAATTATAAGACAGGAACATGATCACTGTTGATATTTTCAAGGTTTTCATCTCGGTTCCTATCCATGGCATCCTTTTTAGGGAGTTGTGTGTCTGAGGTGAACCTTTCCCAGTTTGCTTCTTCACTGAAGATAAATGGGTGGCAAAGGAAGAAATCATGCTGAGCGAAGTTAGACAAGCCCAGAGAGTCAAGGGCCTAATGTTTTCCCTCATTTATGGAGGCTGGAGCTAAATCCAGGCTTGGGTGAAAGGTAGATAAACTCATGGATTAGAACCATAGAACAAAAAAATGTGTTAAAATTTATGAGATACATTTACAAGATACTGCATAAGATATTTGAACAAGCTATACTGCATGCCTTTACAAAAATGTAAATGTTTAATCCTATTGTCAATTATATCAAAGAATAACAAGG
>PVKS010018360.1:21489-40360 GCA_004027875.1 Aplodontia rufa
CAGAAGAGAGGCAAGGGATGAGGGAATGGGAGAAGGGAGGTAGAGGAGAGTGGGGGGAGGGGGATATTGATCAAACTGTATCACTGCATTGTATGCATCCATGAGTATGAGACAACAAATCCCATCATTATGTACAACTATAATGCACTAATAAACATAAATTAAAAATAAAAAATATTTAAAAATTATTTTAAAAAGGAACAAGCAAGAGACATAGGAAATGGAACAAGGAAAAAAAAACATTCTCATAAACATGAGCATAAATATCTCAGCACACAAGATCACAAAACAAATAAAGAGACCAGTTACCTTGGATCCACCCACATGATGGGGTCACTAAAGAGTGAGGGCAGAGTGGTGGGTGGTCCCGCCTTGGTTGGCACTCTCAGTTAGGGCTCTCTCTCTCCTGCTTCCTAACAGAATGTAAAATGAGTGTCAATTAACCAAGAAAAACCCTTATTCGAGAGCTAATAAGGCAAAGATTAAAAAAAAAAAGCAAAAACTAATAACAGTGCAAGAGTAACCCTAACAGGAAGAGGCAGACAGAAAAGGGCAAACAGTTGGAAAGAGGAAGCACCTGTGAGCTGGGCCCCTGTCTGGACCTCCAGAAGGGAGGTGGGACTGTCCACCAGGTGTCTAGGTGCAGCTTCTTGATGCACGGCAAGGTACGTGGATGCATGAGATTTGCAGGGGTTTACTTAGCAACTTTGGCCCCCAGGGTGGAACCTATCTTCTGTCACAAGCCCAAAGCAGCAATGACCAAATGACTCATTGTGGGATGTGTGGTCTGGTAGCAGCAGACAGAAGTGGCTGAAGCAGCTGAAGTTCGTTATCAAAGCAAGAATAACCCTCCAGTGGCTGCAGTCAGGCTCCCTCTCTGGCTCCTGCCCAGTCAACCCTTCCCTCCTTCCCCAGGACAAAGGCAATGAGAAAGCCCCTTCCCAATTTGACTTAATCCTTTTTTTCTTTTTCTTGCCCCTGCCTTCTACCAGCTCCTAAATGGGTCTAGGGAGATGATGCTTGGAGAGCAACTGTAAGGGTATTTCCCTGGAGTCTCCCTGTAGGGCAGCTGGGAAGCAATGGTAGCATGGGCTGCAACATGGCTCAGACCAATTCTCCACTTTGCAACCGCAGCAGGATCCTACCAGTGCAGGGTGCCAGTACCCAGCCAGTTTTGCCCAGGGAAATGATTGCAATGCCATGGTTAACTGTGCTCTCCTTGAGGTTTCCTGATTTTCCAATAATATATGGTCCTACAAGAATTTAGGAAACTTAGTTCCATTGAAACAAATGGAACGGAGGTGCATGAACTGATAGAAAAGATATTCACAATATATTCAAAACATGGCATCCTAGTATCATTAGATAATGATAGATGAAAGAGATAAACAGATAGGTATATAGGTAGGTAGGTAGACAGACAGACCATATGTAGACAGATAAAGAGATGATAGGTAATAGATAGTAGGTACATAGATAACAGAGATAGATGATGATAGACAAGCAGATGGACAGATTGATGATGATAGATAGAGACAGATAGATAATGTACACAGAAAAAGGTGTAGAAGGAAAATGCACCAACCTTTTCATGAAAGGAGAGTTTAATAACAGTGAATACAGAAATAAAATTCACTTGTTTTAATCATTTCCATATACTTCACATTTTTCTGTATTATTTTTGCTCTCTGATTTTAAAAGTTCCTAATAGTGGTTGCCAAATATTCAAAAGGTGTAGAAGATTCTGAAGTGAAAAATAAAATTCTCCTTTTCTCCTAAGTGAAATCATTAACATAATCATTAACCATTGTCTTGTGTATATTTATATAAATAACACATTTATGAAAACCTTATATATACCTCCTTTATATAAATTAATAAACATGTGTTTGTTTACCTGTAATCGATGTCATTCAACTTTCTGTTTTAATTAATTATCTTAAGTATTTTCCAAATGAGTACCAACAAATTTACACTGTGTGTGTATGTGTGTGTGTGTGTGTGTGTGTGTGTGAGCGTGGGTGTGCAGGCCAGGGATTGTACCCAGGGGTATTGAATCATTGAGCTGCATCCCCAGCCCTTTTTAATTTTTATTTTGAAACAGGGTCTCACTGACTCGCCTAGGCTGGACTGGAACATATGATCCTCCTGCCTCAGCCTCCTGGGTAGCTGAGGTTACAGGCATGTGCCCAGCTTTGCATTTCTTAAGCAACGTCTTGGTAGCCCAAAGGTAAGTCCAAGTGGGATATAATTTCAGCATTATCCAACGTACATGCGCGTGCCTCTACAATGTCTGGCTGTTCCTTTAAGTCTGAGAAATTGTGTTTACTCGTTCTTGTGCTCATATTTATATCTTTAAGTAATCTACTACAAGCTACATTTGATTCATAAAATGTAAACCATATCGATCATCTGATGATGATTATCAGATCATCACCCAGTGACTTGAATCACTGGGACCTTGCACAAATCCCTCAACCTCCTGAAGCCTCAGGTTCCCCCGACCTGTGAAATAAGGATAAACTAACTGCACAGATTCACTGGGGAAATTAATTTGTGATGCCGGGTAAATCTTCATGATTGGGATCCCTAGAATTTGGATCTGGTTCTCTGCGTGAAGAAATTCACCACCCAATTCAACCCGCTCCATCCTTCATGCCAATTCACTACCATTGCTGAGTTTGTTATTTTAAGCTCTTAACTCCATTTTCCATTCCAGTAAAGTTTTCAAAAAGGCTTTGACTTAAATATTAGAGAATGGAAAACAGCATCATGTATCTGTTGACAGAGCAGTATTCTCCATTCCATTTCACTTTTTAAAATTTATATTTTCAGGCTGGTCACCAAAGGATCCCCTCTCCTCCTCAACACTGACCTACCTTGGGAAGGTCTCAGAGTTTATTAATCTATCATCATCATTCCTAGAATACTGGTGTCCTATAAATTAGCTCTTCCTTATTTCCACAATATTGATTAATATTTGCTAATGTTAATCAAAATATTATTATTATTGAGTGTCCTCTACTTGCCAGGAATCACATATCTATTGGAATGTGCTTATTCTAGCTCCCAACAGCACACAAGACCTGTACTATGGAAACCAAGCTACAACCCTGGGTTTCTGAAGGTTGTATGACAATCTAGAGACTTATTCATGATTTGGGGCAGCAGCTGGACTCAGGGAACATCAAATTCCTTCCAGTTTCTCACTTGAACTTCTGAGTCCTGGGTAAGTAAGCAGGCCAACTCATGGTAAAGGACTCCAATTTGTTCAGTAGGTTCCCTGCCTTTGGGGTCAGACATAGTAAGAGAGTATGTACATCTACTCTGCTCTCTGCCATTGCATCTTGAGTGTCCCTCCATGGTCCATGTATTAAAGCTTGGTCCTTAAACTGCAGCTCTATTGGGAAATGGTGGAAACTTTAGGATGTGGGGCTTAGTGGAAGGATATTAGGTCATTGAGATCTGTCCTTGAATGGGATATTGGGGCTCCAACCCCTTCTGTCTCTCTCTGTCTTTGCGTCTTTGCTATGAAGAGGAGAGCACCATGTGCTCCCACCATGATACTCTGAGCTGTCACATAGCAAAAGGTGATGTGGCCAAGAACCATGGACTCAAACCAGGAGACAAACTTTTCTTCCTTTAAGTTAGTTACCTCCAGTGTTTGGGAAGCTGATCAGCATAGGCTCATAGGTCTGTTTATTCTTAGGGGTCCCTGCAATTCCCTTTTTAGATTCCAGCATGTGCTTGTTCTCCTGAACCCACCGTGACTTCAGGCCTACCACTAGTGATACAGGCAACGGTGGAGCACAGATTTCCTCTCATGGTTCCTGGTTTAACTTTTGAACATCCAACTGGACCCACCCCGTCCAGACTTATTCTCCCAGCCTCTCCCACAATTGCTCAAAGTCCAATTCTCATACACACACACACACACACACACACACACACATACTCCTATTCCATATCAGTCTCAGGAGCAGTTCTGTTTTCCTGATCAGAAAACCTAACAAAGAACACACATTAGTAATCACAGACAGGCATCACATTCAATTCCAAAGCTCTACCTGTCTTCTCCCCTATAGTGCTCAGATCGTGCACAGTTAAGGATAGATTCATGTTTATAACAGCTGCAGAAAGGCCAACTTCCGTCCCCATGGTGCGGGGAAGCTGGGTGACACCCACTGCAGAGGGCCCACCGTGTGTGCTCCAGGGCAGAAGGGGCTGGGAGCAGGGGATGAGTCAGCCCTAAGCTCTCCATCCTTCCCGGCCCACCTGCCTCCCACTGCTCTCTCAGTGCCTCCTCTCAGCTCATTTACATCACCAGGAACACGACAAGGACTCTCCATCCACAGATGGGCAGGAAAACTCTGTCCTGCTAGAATAAGTACTGGAGCCGGAGGCTGCTAGGAGAGCCTGATTCTTCCTAAGCAGCACTGATTTTGCCCTATGCTGTCTTGTCTTTTTCCCATTTAGTTTACAGGCTGTGAACATTTAATGAATAGTGAGAGAACAGAAAAAGAGTAAACAGAGAAAGTCCTACATCTGAATGAATTAACTGCTGGGCAGTGAACATGAATCACAGGCACTGTCCTGCAGACCTCGGGCCATTACTTGAGATGTCAGCTTCCTTGAATTGTTATTTAGATGCTGCATGTGACTGATCCTGAAGTACTGTCCCCAAGTAGGACCTGTCATCACATTTCCTAAATTTTGTAGGGACTGATATTGGCACGGAATAGCTCCAGAAATGGTAATCAACTCTGAGTTTCTGTTTCCCAGACTTTAAGAAAAGGACATCACTAAGTAGTTGTTTCTAAAGGAAGGCGTCATGACGTGGGAAAATCTATACCACCTATTACATTGTAAGGTATGATACAAGTGTAACTATAAAAGTCATACATGAGGAACAGGATATGTGTATGTTATAAGGCATCAAGTATTGATATATGTTGTGTCTTTTTTATTTTTTATTTTTCCAATGAAACAATATATTTTTATTCTGAATATTAGATTTACTCCCTAAAGCACCCCCCAATTACCTACCCTTGTCCCTCCCCCCTACCCCTCTTTCCCAGTATATCTCTATGAATGCTTTAGGTTGTATGTCACTACACCTTTTTGGGGTTTAATACATGACATATTGTATCTTAAAATATCCCTCAAAGGCCCACATGGTACAGTCTTGGTTGTCAGCCCGTGCATTATTGGGAGGATGTCAGTTACTAGAAGCAAGCCCTTGAAGGGGATAATGGGACCCCAGCCCATTCTTCTCCCTCTCTTTACTTCTCAGCCACTATGAGGTGAAAGGACCTCCATGCTCTCCTGCCATGAGGTACGATGTCCCCACAGGCCCAAAGTGACAAGATCAAGTGACCATGGACTAAAACCTCTGAAACTGCAACTCAAAATAAAGCTTTTCTCCTTTATTTTTGATTCTCTCGGATATTTTTTTCATAATAATGGAAAGCTAACTTAATACGTCAGTATTTGAGGCTAGTTAAATTTTGAGGGTTTTGTTGTTGTATTTTTCAAAAGTTTTGTGATAAATATGGATTTCTTCTTAATTAGAAAAATAATAAATGCTGGTTTGTAAAAGAAAGAAACAGAGATGTTTAACTCGGTATAAATAAGACTTTACCCCTATGCATAGGCTGGTACCACAATTATGTATAATTCACAAAAGAGCCAGAAAATATGATTTTGACTCATCCAAAGTCAAACTCCTCCAGAACACATACCTTTTCCAACTTTCCTACTAGTGATTATCCTTCTGGTAACTGAGTAACAGGAGTTGAAATACCTCCTTCTCCCTATGGCCCATGATCCAATTCAAGAAAGAGCAACTTGAAAACTGACATCCTAAAATATCTCACCAGTCCCTCTCTCTCTCTTTTGGCCTCCATACCCCATCCCCTCCTGCTGCAGTTTGGTTCTGGAATACCCCCAAAAGATTATATGTTCAAAGCTTGGCCCCCAGCTTGATGTTATTGGAAGGCAGTGGAATCTTTAAGATATGGAGCCTAGCAGGAGGTCTTTGATTGGGGAAAAGCAAATAAAGAGGCCTCAGCCCCTTCTCCTTCCTCTCTTCTCCTGGCTATGAGGTGAGCTGACTTTTCCTACCATGCCCTTTAAAGCAGTGGGACCAATCAGTTGTGGACTGAAACCATGAGCCAAAACAATCCTTTTCTCTTTCTAAATTGATTATCTAAGGCATTTGTCACAGTAACAGAGAGCTGACTGACACCACCTACCGCCAACCCACAGCCAATCCTACACCCATGTCCCCGTCCCAGACAACTACAGGAGCTTGAGATCTGCCTTCTCCCCTTTGGCTTGGTCAACTTTACCCCAAAAGTATTCCACATCGCTTGTCCACACTGTTCCAAACGCACTGACCCGTTTCTGTTGCTCAAACAGATCAAGGTGCATTGCAGCTCTGGAACTTGATACTCATTCTTTCCTCTTCCAGGAAAGATACTCTGGCTTTGTGTGTGGCCAGTCGTCCTTCATCTTGCAAAGATCACAGCCTACACAAGTATCTAAAGGAAGCTGCCCTAGTTCCCTATCCAGACAGGCAAACAACCCCCAGCCTTGAACACCTGTCAATCACATGCCCTACATTTCTTTCCTTCTTTGCACTTATCAGTCTCTGAAATAGTTGTTTTTATTAAAATTCTCTGATAATACTTTCAGTTTTCTCCCAATAGAAGGTAAACCACATTGTATATTTTTTTCACTGCTATTTCCCAGGGTCTAACAAGTTCAATTTGCTTTGTAAATGTTTGTGGAATGAATAAATGAAACAGAGAGAAGAGGAACGGCTGCACTTGTTGCCAGTGTGTTTCTGTCCTGATCTGGGGCAGCGGGGACACTGTCTTCAGAGAAGAAAATTCCAAAGGCACTGCAGATGATAAGGGAAAGTACAGGCAGATGGAGTCAGGACAGAACATGACTACGCTTCTCCATCTGATCCAACCCTTCAAATGTTCATACCCGCATTGGCTTTGCGTTCCCCCCAGACAGCTCTGGGCTTTCCTCCACCTACACTGGACACCAGTTATGTGACCATGACTCAGGGGTGCTGAATTCCATTCTCAGAGAGCATTTTTAGAGCAATGATCACAGTCTAGCCATGGCAGATTGAGTCAATGTGGTGGGTTGTGATTCAAACAATCCAAATGAACAAAGCTCATTAACTCATCGTTTAGTTCCAATTTCTTAAGGTAAAGTTTGGATCCCAGGGGTTTGGTGGACCCTGTGCATAGTATTTGAAGAGACAGCAACATATACTAGTACGAAAACTTCAAGAAAGCTCTAGGGACTCAAAGGAAACAGTTCCCTGATATGTGAGGACAGAACGTCCATGGCAGAGAACCAGACACTAGAGTCAAAGAATAATCTGGGTGATAGATTTGCCTCGCTGTCCAGAGTGAGTCATGCTATGAATTATAAAATGCAAGCTTCAAGTGCAGAGCATTGGAGAGTAGAAGGTAGCACTGAAGTGAGAGCAGGGTGCTACAGGGTGAAGGATTTACAGCCACAAGTAGACCAGGTGACCACAGGGACTTCTCTTTTCCTTGATCCATCTAGCATACCCTATAGGTACAGGACATTCATTGATATGTCACATTACATTTCAGTCAACAGCAAGCTGCATATACAACGGGGATCCCATGAGATTATAACGGAGCTGAGTTCTCCCTCCCCTGGTGATGTCACAGCCTTTGCATGTCATCTAAGCCCAACGCTTTATCACATGTTTGTGGTGATCCTGGTGTAAACAAATGTACTGTGCTAACAGTTACATAAAAGAGTAGTATGTGTGATTACATACAGTCCATAATATTTGAAAATGATAATCAGCAATTATTATCAGCAAATTATTATCAGCAAAGTTACTGATGTGTATTTACTATACTATGCATTTTATCATTATTTTAAAGTTTACAAGTTTACTCCTATTTTTTTTTTTTTGAGCCCTGTGGTGCTTGCGCACTGAGCCATATCCCCAGCCCTTTGAAATTTTAATTTTGAAACAGGGTCTCACTAAGTTACTCAGGGCCTCACTAAATTGCTGAGGCTGGCTTTGGACTTGTAATTATCCTACCTCAGCCTCCCAAGCCACTGGGATTACAGGCATGCACAACCACACCCTACTCCTATTTTTTGTTTAAGTTTACTGTAAAACAGTATGTCATATTCTACAGGCAAATCATGTGTGGATTGTCTCGTGATGGCATTAAGAGGCCACTTCAAGTGCTTGACCTACACCATCTGGGTTTCTCTAAGCACACTCTATGTTGTTCACACAGTGACCAAATCAACTAATAACATATCTCTCCGAATGTGTCCCCACTACTAAGCAAAGCAGGATTGTTCAAAGACAACTTGAAGAAAGCAGATCCAAAGACAATGGTAGAAGCAGGTTCCCTCGATGTGCTGGGCCACCTAAAACTCTAGCCCACTCCTGCACACAGTCCTTTCAACACAGAAGCATGTTAGCCCCTTTTAAATATCACCAGGATGGGCAAAGCCAGATCTAGGGATTCAGCCCATTCCCTAGAAAAATATTTCCCTAGTCAGGGAAGTTGGCCACTGAAATTTGAGTTCCCAAGGTAAGGGAGAGGAGATAACCGAGGAAGCTAGCAATATTATAAAAGATGATACAGTGCACAATCTGTCAGGTAGAAGCAAACAGACTGAGCTAAAGAACTTCAATGCAACAAATAGTCTCAAAGAGCTAAGACAGGAGATGGATGGAATGAAATAAGATGAAAGAATTTTAAAGAAGTATCAAGTAAAGTTACTGGACTTGAAAAGTATACAAGACACACAGAGAGGAGATTCGTTCTTAATGAGTAAAGCTAGAGAAGAAATGTGTGAGCTGAGACATTGAGCGAAGAACTTCTGGGAGGTATTAGGGAGGCGCAAATGACAGGAAATATCAGTAAAAATTAATGGATATGATGATTATAGCTGATAATATCATCATTCATATACCAAAATCTAATAAGGAGAGAAAAACAAAGAGAGAAAAATTTATAAGAAATAAAGGATGAGGGCTGGAGTGGTGGCTCAGTGGTTACTGTGCTTGCCTGGAAGTCTTGAAGCAACAAAAGCCACATGAAAAACTAAAGAAAACTGATTCTGTCTTTCTCTCTCTCTCTCTCACTGTCCCTCTCTCTTAAAAAAAAAAAAAAAAAGAAAAGAAGAAAGAAAGAAGGGATGAAATTTTACCAATTAAATAAAGATGGAAACTCTCAAACTGAAAGGGCTAATCACATAACCCCCCCAAAAAATGAGGAAAAATCCATGCCAAAGATATCATAGATGTATTTAATAATATCACAGACAAAGAAAATATTTAAAACTTTTTGGTGAGAAGGAGTTAACCACAACCAATAAAAAAAAAGTAATCAGATATTGCAGCCTTTGAAGGTAAATGGATGGCTATGGAAGAAATTATGAGTACTATCAGCATAACCCAGAGAACCAAGGGTTGAATGTCTTCACTCATCTGTGGAGGCTGGAGTTAGATCCCAGCCATTGAGAAAGGAGGTCAATTCTCATGTTTTAAATCCAGAAAAGGTATAAGGACATACAACCAAAGGCATTTGTAGAGATGTACTGGGAAAGAGGGAGGGGGAAGGAAAAGGGTGTAAAATTGGGGGAGGTCTTGGGGGGTAAACCTAATATTCAGAATTTATATATATATATATATATATATATATAATATTTTTGTTAGAAGCATGTTTGATTGTTCAACAAATAAATTTCTTAATTAAAAAAAAAAGTAATCCGAAACTGAATGTCAGCAATAAACAAGAAGGCAATAAAGTAAAACTCAAATCACTGAAGAAAAAGCTTCCAAACTAGAATCATACATTTGGCTACACTCCCATTTCAAAGAAAAGGATGATGCTATGCATCATGTAACCTCCTCCCACTGAAAGGACTTTGAAAGAGGGACAAGAATCACAAAGAACCCAGGAGAAAGCAGGTGATAAAGAGAAGTAAGATGAGACAGAAGGGAACAATATCTCCAATAATCCAAAACTAAAATAAATCAAAGGCACCTACAAAGAAAAAACTAAAATACATTAATTTCAAACTTGCAGAAAAAATCCTGATATCGACAAGACAGTACAAACGAAAAAAGGAAGTTTAACCAAGATAAACAGAAAATAACAAAGTACCAATAATTACAGTAGATATAAATTTAGAAAGCTCACAAATGGAAAAACAGAGATGCTTGGGCTGGACATCTTGTGAGCAAGATCCCTTCAGGAAACACTATAAAAAATTAAAAAAATAAATAAAGAAGTTGAAGGAATGAAAACTAATATTTACCAGGAAAATTGGAAAACCAACCAGTACCAAACAAGGGTAAGTAAAAGTGCCATAGGAGAAATTTTAGTATCAAACAAAATAGCATTAAAGAGAAAAACCTACCATAATGATAAAAATACATGGGGTAAAAATAAAACAAGAAATAGCCTTTTCATGGATTGGTAAAATGAATGATAGTATCTTAAACCATAAATAAAGGGAGAATAAGTGAAGACTTTGATGTAGAGGCGGGAGGCTGGAAGCAGTATGAACAGAAGCCTCCAATAGGTGGGGCCTGGGTGGAACTTGGGACTGGAGAGGGAAGCAAGGTAGTGCTTTCATTTTAAGTCTCTTTTTCTTTTCTTTGACTTAAAAAAAAAAATTAAACCATGACCATGCATTACTTTCAAAACAAAAAGAAAAAAAATAGTATGAACAATGGCTCTTTGGTAAACACAGATAAATAATTGAAAGCTGGCTTGAGTAACAGCATCGGGGCTGCTTCTTCCAGGACTCAATGCTGTTCTCAGGGCCCCAGAGTGTCGCCTCCTCTCCAAAGCAGCAACCACAGAGGCCTCGCTTCTCATTTTTCCTGTTCTGCTCTGTCCCAGTACATGCTTTCAGTTTGATTCCACACCAGGACAAAGGCCACTATGCTAATGCTGTGCCTGTGTCCTGGCTCTTGCTCCACCTTCTCTTGGGCTCAGGGGATGAGCTGCCACTAGAAAAGGCGCCCATCTGGGGGTGGCCAAGTTTGGGGACTTAGGGCAGAGACAACCTTGCTTCAGACTTTGGGGCTCTTTTCTTTTCCCTAGCTCCTTCATGGAGGCGAAGGCATGAGAGGCCAACGTCCACCTGGGATGGGAATTGCTGCCAAAGCAAAGCTGCCTGGTAACCTGATGTTGTTTCCTGGGGAAAATGCAACCATTGTTTTTACACAGAACACGTCTCTGTCCCTGGCAGAGGCCCGTCTGTAAAAAGTTATTTCTACAAAACCCTGAAGGAGAAGGTGGAAAAAAAGAAAGTGCTCTGGCTTCAGGCTCCTCTTTCGCAGTTCTTAGCTAAGAAAAGGAAGGCACACCAAGCGTCATGACTGATGGGGACCACAGGGAGGGCCCAGCACACACTTGCTTGGTTCTTGGTCTCCCGAGTCACCTTGGCCACCAATTCACCCAAACCCCTGGCAGTTTGCGTGTCCCTGAGTTTTACTTCTCCCAATCGGCCAAAGGATCATAATCAGACATTATGGGCAGTGGGTTATGTGAATGCTTTCTCCAGAGATTTGCCAGATCCCCAAATCCCCACCCATGCCCCTGGTACCCCAATTATCCCACAAATTGATCAGAGAGATCTCAGCCTCTGCTACATGTCCCTAGAAACCAGAGCTGGGTGGATGGGGGGCTCCTCCTCCTCCAGCCATCTGCAACTGCCCCCCAGGCCTGAGGTTCCCTCCCACCTCCTCCCTGTCCCTACAAGGAGGGCATCAGACCTGTGCCACCCCAGCCAAGCAGATGCATGAACCTGAACCAGGCATCAGTACCTGAAACATTCATACTGCACTGGTGAGCAAAATTGAAAGAAACTATTATTGAATCCTGCTCATAATTTTTACCTAAAATGCAAATTTTAAATTAGGAAGGTTTACCTTTCAGTTCACAATGAGAATTTGAGATAATGCTGAATGGCAATTTTTAAATGACTATGATATTTGATGTCACCCCCTTTCTTACAATTACCAAACACATGCTGTGTAGATCACCCCTTGAACAGGATCTCCCTTGACCTTTCACTATCACACCAATGGTCTCTGAGTCCTGTTATGTCCTTTACAGAGCTATTAGACCCACAGATGCCCAACGAACTCAGACAGAGCAGTTGAACCAGAAGCCAGGAGACGTCAGGACATCAAAATGTGCAACAACCCCCAAAAGTGCCACAAGTCCTTCAGCAAACCCCCTTCAATATCATCCCGCAGGGGTGGTCAGTTTCCACAGTCAGCTGGGGAGACTTCACATCATTCTTCCTGTTCTCCTGGGGACCCGACAGAATGCTAGGTTCAGGCCTTGGCTTGAGCTAGTTCAGGGCCAGGGCATGGGAAAGGGCCACACCCAGGCAGGCAGGACCCTTTATTCCCAAGTGTGATAGGAACTGGGCATGGGGCTCTGTCGCCAGGACAGATGCCCTAGAGGAGCTTCCTAGGATTGGACCAGGAACTTGGATCTCTCAGTTCTCTGCTTGCACATCAAAACTGTCGTGACAGCTCTGGGTTTTATGACTTATTTTTAAACAGCCCCCCTACACTCAGGAATGCCTCTGTGGCTGGCTGCTTGATTTCTAATGACTGGAGCTTGGGCAATTAGAGTTTCTAATGCTAAGACCCAGCTCGGGGATGTCTGCAACAGGACATCTGCCCCTGGAGCTGATGACCACCACTCTCACCTACTCGTGTCTCTCCATGAACAAGTTAATTCCAGGGAAAAAATGGAAACATCTCCTTCACCCAGTGATAGTCAAGACTGATGCCCCACCTTGGGACGTAGGAGAGAGATTTCCCTTTTGCTTCATCAAACTCTTTCTCTAAATCATTTTCTTTCTCACCACTGGTGTTGCCTCCCCAGGAACTGGCACTCAGGCAGGGCTGTTGCACATCTGAGGGCCTTAAAGGAAAGGAAAAGAGGAGGAAGAATTTCAAAACTGTTCACAGTACTGGGAAAAAGAGCAGCAGCAAGGACTGTGGGAGAGGGGCTTCCTTATTCTAACCTGACCCTGTGGGGTCTCACATGCTCAGAACAGAGGTCTAATGTGTTGCTAAGCTGCTGTAACAAAATGCCACACGCTGATTTAAACAACAGAAACTTCTTCAGTCATGGCAGCTGCAAGTCCAATATCAAGGTTACATCAGGGTTGGTTTCTCTTAAGGTCTTGGCTTGTGAAAGGCCATGTTCTGTGTCATCACATGGTCATCCCTGTGTGACTCTATGTTCTCATCTCCCCTCTTTGTAAGACTTCAGGCAAACTGGATTAAGTCCTATCCATGTGACTTCATTTAATCTTAATTACCTCTTTATAGAGACTTTATATAGTCACATTCCAAACTATTGGGGATTGGGGATTCAAAACAGAAATTTTGGAATCACACAGCTCAGCTATGGCACAGGGTGTCAGCCAGCACACACCCGACTGCCTGACCTCACATGCAAAGTGTGTTCAAGGTGATAAATTGGAACTGGTCTCAGGCAAGGTGCTCTAAGATTAGCTTCAGGATGCAGCCTTTCAGCCAAGGCAAAAGAAGAGCAATAAACTTGGCAGAACTTCAACCTAGAACATCTTTTACCATCTTGCGCACTACAACAGGAGTTGGCAAACTACTTCCCTAGCCAAATCCCAGAGGGGACCAGATGGGCCACCTGCTTGTAGATGAAGTTGTACTGGTGCACAACCATGCTCGTCATGGGCATGTTATCTGTGGCTGCTTTTGCAGGGTCCAGCGGCTGCAGTAGAAGCTAGACAGGTGGCAAAGCCTACTACATTTGTGGAAGGTAGCCATACCTGCCCAGAAAGGTCAGCTCCCCGTGGGCAGGGATATTTATCTGTCTGCTCACAGCTGTAACCCCAGCACCTACAACTCTGCCTGGCACATATCGGGGACTCAAGGAGTCCTCTTAGGTGTGCAGGTGATTTTGTGCACGTGGAACTGAAAGTTTGGAAAGGTTATAGTCCAGAAACTCCTTGAAATGCCCAACACAAGTCTACTGCATTGACAGAAACCACCACATGCATCCAGCCAATGCTCCTCTAGAGGCCCCAGAAAGACCACATAGAACACAGGCTATTATGTCAGTTCAGAAGGGCCTGGCAACTTCCTTCCTCCCCACAACACCCATAGGGACTGTTGGGGGCTTCAGCACACAGGATCTGTCAATTGAAATTCTTTTTCCCCACTACATAAAGAAGACCTGATCCCCTCCACAGTCCAAATGCCTTCCTCACCTTTGGAACACACTAGTGTCCCCAGTACTTGATCTGCACTAAGTAACCACTTAGGATCTAAATCAAAGTGGGAAAAGTATTGGGCAAATCGTAATCCAGATCAAGTACTTGCAAACCAGGGCCTCACTGTCCTTTTTCCCACCCAGAATTCATGAGGGACATTTAGGAGCAAAACCTTCCAGCATGTCCCCACACTCCCAGGCATGGTGCTCTTAGGACTTTATACCACCCCAAAGGAATTCAGGGTCAGGAGACACAAAGCTTCTTTCTCTCTACCCCACAGGTTGAATAAGTCAAAGTAGTCCTAACCCTCTTTTATCCTAGAAAGGTTCAGGGTCACCAAGAACCTGCCTACTTTTCTCAGGTACCTCTGGTCCTGAGCCTTCAGGCAACTGAGGATTCCTCATTTCAATTGCAGTAGTGGCCCTCTCAGCTTGGGTCACTGGAATTGATGCAAATCAATTCCCAGGAATGGCTTTGGGCATCCTATAATTCTCCAAGATATAATTGCAAAATAGTCTCTCAAGTGCCCTGGTTCCAGGAGCCTTTGGCATGCTCTTGAACTTGAGAGATAAGAGGAAGAGGCAAGAAGAGGAGGAAGAGGCAGCTCCCTGAGAGGTGTCCACATGTAGCCTCCCGGAAGCAGCTGCTTTTGCTGATCTGGATGAGTCACCAGGGCCCAGCAGGGTCACCCTGCCCACCTGGCCAGAAAGTCCCTGCATAGTGCTGCATACAGGCTATTCAGAAGGACTCAAGCTGCAAAACTGTTTCTCATTCTTCCTGGGTGTGGAGGTGTGGGGGAACCACTTTCCCCATTTGTAAAATGAACTTAATAACACACACCTTGAGGAATTAATGACAATAACCCTTGTAAGCATTTAGCATAAGTGTGGCACAAAGACTCATAAAAAACATGCTAGACATGGCAAATACTAAGAGAGTTGCAAACAAAAAATTCTGAAGCATAAAAGCAAGGGAAAAGAGTGCATTTTCTAACTGTTTTTGTTGGATGACATGGAAGGAAATAGTTGTATTTTGTGCCCCTGGCTGACATTTAAACACACACACACACACACACAAACACACATTCCAACAGTTACGTGATGCTTTTAATTCCCTTATTGAGATGTTTCAACTTTGGTATTTTGCTCCCAAAATCTGTTCATCGCACACATGCACAAGACAGACCTCAGAAATATTTTTTATCTCAGACTGACTTCACCTTTGCAAAGATAGCCACATAGTCAGCTTATTTTAACTCAGGTTTTGGCCCTTTGACAACTGAGAACAAATGTTTGGCTCTTCCAGAAGTGTGCTGGGGCACCTTAAATAAATTCCTCAGATGCTTTAGTTTATACCTCGGCTTCTTTACAGGTAAACCACCTCATCTTCCCAGACTGAGCTCTGACCACATTGGTTAAGTTTAGCAGTGTGCTCTGCAAGTGTGCAGTGCTTCTATTATTAAGCGGACACAAGCAAGATAAATATTTCCCCGGTGACACACAGCCGCTGCTGGCATCCAGGGACTCCTTTCCCAAAATCCTTTCCAAATAGGGAAGCTGGCAGCACTCTAAAAATGAACTGAGGGGACCCCAAAGAATTTGTGGATTTGAAAATATTCGACACATGCCTTTGCTGTGAGGTATGCAGAAAGCTGTGAACTCTGAAACTTGAAGCCCTGGTGACCACAGAGAGTGCTGGAGGGCAGCTGCCCTGCAAACCCTTTGGCGGCTCACTGACCGGGTGGGGCTGGAATCTGTGTTCTCACCTCAGTCCGATTGTGCGTTGTCCAGGCACTTGGAGTTTCAAAATTGCTTTGCTTCCATCCCAGAAATTCTAGCTCACTGTGGAACGTAGGGTGTGTTTCTCTTCCAGGAAGACATTTAGAAATTTCTAAAGTAACTAGTGGCCTGGAAATTCAGGGAAATGAAAGTGGTATAGTAACTAGTAATTACTGAGCGCTCACTATGTTCTGGGCACTGGATTTGAATCATTTCATTTGATTTCTCCACCACTCAGTGACATAAGGATGGGTCCCTGATTTCCCTTCAATGATAATGAATATTTATTGAGTTTCTACAGGGGACCCAGCATGGTTCTTGCTGCTGGGCACCAAGTCTTTCCCCCAATAGAGGTGATGATTCTGTAAGGGAGGCAGATCACAGCAAAGGTTACATTTCTACAATGTCCTGATAAGTAGTGGAAGGTATCTCGGGGGAAAATGAAGGTTTCAGGGGTCTAAGCGAAGGGGTTGGAGTTAGAAAAGACATTTGAGAGGAGATGACATCTGAGAATGGCCACCGGAGGTGGAGAGGCAGCCAATCAGGATGTGGGGAAAACTCCCCATACTGGGGGACAATGGTTCATGTGCCTTGAGTAGTGACAGGGAGGAGGCCCTGGAAGCAGGAGAGAGGGGCAGGTGGATATTAGAGAAGTAGTCCAGGCTTGACCATCAGAGCCTCATAGGGATGAGTGACATCCTCATCTTTAAGTAGAATAGGCAACCAATGGAGAGTTCAATGGACTCTGGCATTTTCTATTCCATCCTACTCCATTTTTTAAAAATAAAATGCTAATGCTATTTCACCAACTTGATATTGCAACCTATTAAAGCACTTACAAAGGTTGAAAGCCACATTCTGGCAGGTGAACCACTGCATCTAAACTATCTTTCAAAATGTAAACACTAGAAGAGAGCTAACAAGGTTAATTGTTCCTTCTACAGAGTCTGGAACCAAATAATGACCCCTCCATACTTCCCGTCCTTTAAAACTTAGGAAGTGTCAGTGGCCAGAATGCCCATGCACGGCATCTGCACTGACTGCAGGCTTTGCCAAGAAGTCATGATCTGTAAGAGACCCCAGCTCTGTCACTGGCAGGCAGCTGGCTGCAAGCAGAATTGCAGCCCTTCCAGTGCCAGCCCTGGTGTCCAATTCAAGATCGCAATGCAGGGCATTTGTTGGCACCAGCCCCCATGACAGGGTGGAGGAATTTAGATCTAAAGGTGTTCTTCCAGGGTAAAATGCTCCTTAGCACCCAACATCTCCAATTCTGGTTGGATTTGCAGCTTTTCCTCTTATCTCAAGTTGACATTCCAATCTATGCCTGCTAGTCACAGAAGTCCTAAAAGAATGAGAGTAATCATACACTGGAAACTTGTGCCACCGTGAATCATGCCTAAATCCTGCAAAGCAGACAGAATAGTCTCCAGACAGAATCCCGTAGCACCCATCAACACCCTGAACGGTGGCCCACCACCTTGCAAAACACTTTCTAGAAATGAAAGCTCATTCTGCAACTTCCCCACTAAGTCTGTTTCTACACTCAAAAAGCAGTCAATCAGCAGCCCCCACTCTCTCCTTCTCAAAACAACAAGGGCCTCACATCTCCTAACCAGTTGCATTGGAAAACTTGAGTTTGGGCACAGAAAATCAATGGACCCAGCCCAGACTCTTGGGAGAGACTGGGACCTGAGGAATCAGCTTCAAGCTGTCACCAAGCATTCACCCTTTCCCTAGGGGATGACCAGGGCCCAGGAGAAGCCAGACAGCAGTCTGCTGGCCAAACAGGTTCTATATAAGGTGCTTTACCAGGCCAAGAGGGGTGCTGGCCTCAGCACAAGCTTTGGGACACTCTGTTCACTCTGGTACTTGGGACAGGTCTCTGCTGGGAACTGCCTGCCTGCGGAGCCCAGTCTTTATTCTACACTCCATTAAGCCTTGTATGAATTTAGACCACTTCATCCCTCTTCCAACTGGCCACTGGAGGACACCCCCAGGCTCCCCATGAACTTGTCTTAATATTTCGCGTGGCATGAAAGCCTTGTGTCCCAGTCAGTGGGTAATGAGTGACTTCTGCACCCCTTGAGAACCCCTCAGCCAGGAATGGCTTGCAAAGGGATTTTAATTGTTCAGGATGGCCCCAGGGTGCTTCTTCAGTGCATCCTGAAAAAGAAAAGTAAAAGTACATGGATTAACATCACATCCTGTGTACTAGAATCCCAAGTGAAGAATCCCACAGACCCCCTGTTATAGCAGAGTAGGCCTGGGAAGGAGATGGGGCAGATCCCTCCCCCCACCACCATCCCCTGGAGAACTACTGCCCACCTGCAGAGAGCAGCACCCTGGGCAGCCAGCTGACCACAGGCATCCCCAGGGCCATAGTTCACACCCTCCAAAAAAACAAACAAACAAATAAAAACAAAAAAGCAGACTGAGGCCTGGCCCTGGTTTGAGCTCTAACATGCTCTCAAGATGTCTAATGGCTGTGGCTGGTGCTCAGGGTCCTCCACAAGAGTGGTGACAAATGGAACCATCACCTGGCAGCTTAGCCAATAGCAGAGCCAGGACAGTGCTCTTCACATTTTTCTTAAACCTGGCTTTCTAGCTTTGGGTGAGGCCTGGTGTTTATTTCGACCCCAGTCTCCCAGGTAAAGTTTTCATGATGGTGCTGCTCTGGGGGCCACACTTTTGACAACCCTTCTTAGAGCAGGAAGAATCTCGTGAAAACAGCCAAATCAGCCAAGCACATGAGCGACTTCTCATTTGTT
>PVKS010018361.1:0-40273 GCA_004027875.1 Aplodontia rufa
ATTCTAATTCACAAAGGAAATCTCAGCAAATAAAAAGTAAATAGTATCTTTGTATTCTATCAGACAATGATGCCATGTTCCTAGCAATTAACACCAAAAATTATAATAGAAAATACATATATACATGAGATTAAATAAAATCCTAGTAAACGAAAAAAGATTCAGGAAGGCATGAAAGCAGATATTAAGAAACTCTTAGAAGCAAATGAAAAGCAAGACTCAACATATCAAAACATTTAGGACTGTATGGAAGCATTAATAAGGGGAAAATTTATAGCGCTGAGTGGCTACATTGAAAATCAGGAGACATCCAATATAAATAAGTTTATTTTCTACCTCAAATTCGTACAAAAGGAAGAACAATCTAATTCAAAAGCCAGCAGAAGGCAGGAAATAATCAAGATCAGAGATGAAATCAATAACATTGAAAACAAAAAAAATCAATAAAAGAATCAATGAAATGGAGAGCTGATTCTTTGAAAAACTAAATAAAATTCACCAGTCCATAACCAATCAGACTAAAAACAGGAAGGAAATGAAGTAAATCAATAAAATCACCAATGAAAAGGGAGAAATCACTATTGACCCCAATGAAATTCAACAGATTATCAGGACTAATTGTGAAAAATTATACTGCTAGAAATCGTAATCTGGACAATATGGACAAATTTCTAGACATATTTAACATCCCCACATTGACACAGGTTGATATTGAAAGCCTGAGCAGTCCAATAACAGGCACTGAAATCAACATAGCAATTAAAAAAGCATTCCAAAGAAGAAAAGTGTAGGAAATGATGGATTCCCCACTGCATTTTATCATACATACGTATGATAAAATTCATGATAAAATGTATGGTTCCACATTAACAAATCAATAAGTGTGGTTCATTATTCAAACAGAATTAAAGACAAAAACCATATGATCATCTCATTTGACTCAGAGAAGACCTTCAATAAAATCCAGGACCCATTTATAATCAAAACTCTGGAGAACATATGGATCACAGGAAATTATCTTAACTATATTAAGTCCATATATCAAAAACCAACAGCTAGTAAAATACTAAATGGAGTAAAGATGAAAGCCTTTCTTTTAAAGTTGAGACCAGGACAATATTGCCAGCTCTCACCATTTTTCTTCAACATAGTCCTCGAGATCCTTGCTTGAGCAATCAGGTAAGAGAACAAGATGAAAGAAATAAGAATAGGAAGAGAAGAAGTCAAACTATTCCCTTTTGCTGATGACATGATCCTCTATCTGGAAGACCTATAAAAACTCTACCAGAAAACTGTTTGAGCTTATAAACAGATTTAGCAATGTGGCAGGCTACAAGATCATCAATCAATAGTTTTCCTATATGCAAACAATAATAGGGCAGAAAAAGAAATTAGTAAGTCAGTCCCATTCACAATATTCTCAGAAAGAATAACATACCTGGGAAGTAATCTAAAAGGGAAGTAGTAAATACCTCTACAATGATAATTATTGAACATTGAAGAAAGAAAGTGAAGAAGACCTGAAAAGATGTCAAGACGTTCCATGTTCTTGATTAAGCAGAATTAATGTAAGTAAAATGTCCATTCTCCCCAAAGTGCTATACAGATTCAATGCAACCCCAATTAAGATACCATTGCTATTCTTTACATATATAGAAAGATTAATTCTCAAATTCGTTTGGAATTCCAAAAAAAAAAAAAAACCCAGAATAGGCAAAGCATTACTAAGCAAGAAAGATGAAACAGATGGATTTGCAATACCAGATCTAAAATTATACTATAGAGCTATTGTAAAATAAATAGCATTGTATTGGTATCAAATAGGTATGAAGACCAACAGAATAGAATAGGAGACTCTGATACAAACCCACAAATCTTCAAACATCTGATCTTAAAAAAAGGATTCCAAAATATATCATGGAGGAGAGACAGCCAATTCAACTAATGGTGATGGATAAACTGTACAGCCACTTGCACAAAGTTTAAATTAGATCCTTATCTCTCATGTTGCACAAATATCAAATTGAAATGGATCAGGAAACTAGGAATTAGACCAGCTACCATAGAAGTGGTAGAAGAAAAGTTAGGAGTAACATTCTAGCCTGTGAGAGTAGGCAATGTCTTTCTCAACAAGATTCCCAAGGCAAAAGAATTAAAGTTAAGAACCAATGAGTGGGATGCCATTAAACTAAAAATCTTTTTGCTCATCCAAGGACTTGGTCAGTACTGTTAAGAGAGAACCTAGACAATGGGAGATAATCATTGCCTGTGATTCCTCTGATAGGGGACTAATATCCAAAATTTACAAAGAACTCAGATACTTAATATCAAAAACACCAATAATCCAGTTGGTAAATGGGCCAGAGAACTAAACAGAAACTTCTCAACAAAGGAAACTGAGCAAGCCAATGAATACATGAGATTATGTTCTAAATCACTAGTAATCAGAGAAATGCAAATTAAAACTACATTAGAGTTTTACCTCACTCCAGTCAGATTGTCAGTTGAAGAATATAAATAACAGGTGCTGGAGAGGTTGTGGGGAGATAGGAACACTAGCATACTATTGCAAACTGGTAAAGCTGCTCTGGAAAGCAGTGTGAAGACACCTCAAAAAATGTGGGATAGAACCTCCATACAAACCAGCTATCCCTCTTTTAGGTATTTTCCCAGAAGAGCTAGAATCAGCACATTACAGTGACATAGAAAAAATAATGTTCATAGCAGCCTAGTTTACAATAGCTTAATTATGGAATCAACCAAGATGCTCTTCACTGGATGAATGCACTCAAAAGCTGTGGTATATATATACTACGGAGTTCTACTGAGCTATAAGAAACAACAATATTACAGCCTTTGAAGGTAAATGGATTGCAATGGAAGAAATTATGCTGAGTGAAATTACCCAAGCCAAGAGACTCAAGGGTCAAATATTTTCCCTCATTTTTTGGAGGCTAGAATAAAACCTAGGTTTGGATGATGTATAGTCAAGTGCATGTTCTAAACTCAACAAAGTTGAAGCAAGACATAATATAGGGGAGCCATAGATATGTGTTGGTGGGGAGATCAGGGATGGTGGGGAGTGGGAGGGATGACAGGGAGAGATCTGGGGGTTGGTAACCAATAATGTAGCTTACTCATTACTCCCCAGAGAGGACAAATAACACTTCTGCCAACTTTTAATTCTGGAAAATGCACATATATGTGTGTGCATGTATGTGCGTGTGCGTGCATGTGTGTGTGTGTGTGTGTGTGTGTGTGTGTCTGTGTGTATAGTGGGAGAGAGAGAGAGAGACAGACAGAGGGAGACATTTATATCTGTTATAGGGGGAATATAGAAGAGTCAAGAGACTGGCATATGGGTGATGTGGGGGTGATTCTGTATTAGGATTGGGGCGTATCATATTGTTACTACATATGTATTTATGATTGTATAACAATACAAATCCTCAACAAATTTAAAAATAATAAAAAAGAATAGCAGCAAAATAGAACACAAAGTTGAAAAATAAAGATAATTTTAAATTAGATAAAAAAGATAATTCAATAAAGATAATTTTAAGAAATCAATAAAGAAATAAACACAATATCAACTTAATTATTACCAAATAAATACAAGTTAAATCTATACTGCATGTATCTACATGCATGCTAAAATATATAATGTTAGCAAAGAGAGTCATTACTAAGGAATTGTGGGGATGTGAACCAATGGTAAAACTTGTACACAATTTATGTAAAGGTAAATTAATAATTCTAAAACATATCTAATGATGTTAAATATCAGCATGTTCTAAAACCCTCCTTTGTTACACCTTGCTATGTACCTAAGGAACATTTGTGGTCATGTGTACTACAGTATGCTTTCAAAACTTTTCAGAGTAATCTTGTTTACAAAAGGCCCAAATTTGTAATAAATGAAATTCATTACAATGATGTAATGAATTGTAATCTAGTAATACAATAGAGTTCATTATAGCAAGAAAAAGGAACATACTATGGTTTCGTAGAACAATGATCACCCTCAAAAATACTATATTGAGCAAAGTAGAAGGAAGCAGATCATGTTATGTGCTCGCATTCATGTAAGCTTAAAACAGGCAGAAACTAATATAATATTAGTTTGAGTAGTTCATAATTAATAGCTCTCATTTATTAGGTAGTTAATATCTCTGGGAAACATTGAAAGTAGCAAATTGTCAAACAATGAGGAAATTTTTCCTGGACACCTGATGAGGACTCCTTGCACAGATATAGGGATATGTAGGGAGATTCATTTGGTGATAATTCTCCAAGTTTAATACTCATTATTCATGCATTTTCCTTCATAATTCATACTTCAGTAAAAATATATATTTTAATTCATGTTTTAATCCTTACAATAACTAATGAAACAAGAGCATAGAAGTTTACAACTTTCAAATTTGTGGAGAGAAAAATGAAATTAGGAGTTTTCTATCAAAAAAATGTCCAGAAAGGACAGAAAAAATGAACAAAGTGAGATAGGAGTGATATGAAATTCTTCACAGTAGAATTAATTTTGTTGTTATTGTTGTTTAAAGAAAGAGGGACAGCAATAGAGAGAGAATCAATTTTATCAAGTTTTTCATGTGGCTTTCCTTGTGTATGTGGTGCTAGGGTATAATCCCACTTCCTTTGCATACTAGGCAAGCCCCATAACCACTAAGTAACAGCTCCAGCTCCTAGAATTAGTTTTAAAACAACACATACACACCAAAACAAACAAACAAACAACAGAAGAACAATCAGACTAGGTAAAGAAATCAAGCAGCTATTTCTCAATCTTTTTTTTTTTTTTTTGAGAGAGGGACAGTGAGAGAGAGAGAGAGAATCAATTTTATTTAGTTTTTCATAAGGCCTTTGTTGCTCTGACACTTTGTTGTGTACGTGGTGCTGGGGTTCTAACTCGCATACTCACACATACCAGTCAAGCGTGACAGTAACTGCTGAGCAACGACTCCTGCTCTCCTCAATCTGTTTTATTTAGAAGAAACATAGCATACAAGAGTACATACTGAAATAAAGCAAGCATTTTTCATATCATGTGAGCAAAAAAAAAAAATAAATAAAACTAGGAATAAATAAATCAATATTATTTGAAGAAAGCTTGAGTTTAAACATATTCAAAAGAAACAGACATTGCAACTTATGAAAATAATTATTATACATATATATATGTTTTCTATTTTTTCATAAAGAAAGACAGAATAATTGTGAATTTTTATGCATCCAATAAGATATTTTATTTCCAATCCCTGTCTTACAAAGTTTCTGCAGCATCTTGGCTATACACCATGCATTGGCTCTGTGGGGAGGGATGTTAATTTCTTTGAACTTCTCTCAAAATTTACAATGATGTCTAGAAGATTATAAGTCACTTAATAGAGAATGAACACAAGAATAAATATTTTGTTGATTACTGAGCATTTCAATTCATCTTTCAAAATTATATTTTAAAATAAAGTGGTTATCTTACAGCACAAGGTGTGCATGGTTATATAAAATTTATATTAGAGATAATCAATTTTATTAAGGCATGGGAAAAATGAATAATTTAAGTATCTTCACCATACAATCCAATTATAGCATTCCTTGGTATTCATCCAAAAGAATTAAAATCAGCATACTTAGGGATGGATGCAAGCTTTGTTTATTGCCACACAATTCACAACAGCCAAGTTATGGAATCATCCTAAGTGTTGGTCAACGGATAAAGGAATAAAGAAAATATGGTTGATATACAAAAATGGAGCTTATTCAGCCATAAAGAAAAAAACAAAATTATATAATTTTCAGGAAAATGGATGGAAATAAAGACGATAATTGTGGACAAAATTAGGACAGAATCATGAAGAAAAATATATGTTTGTTCTTCTACGTGGAAACTTGGTGGACAACACAGGAAAAAAAAGTAACACTATGATAGTAAAAGGGATACAGTGAGGGTATAAGAAGGGGAACAGAGAAGAGGGGGAGGGGAGGGGGAAGAGGTATTGGGGACTGAAATCAATCAAGTCATGTTTTTACATAGATGCAAATACACCAAAAATAAGTCCACCTTTTGTATAATCAATATGCACCAATAAATTTTTAAAATTCTTCTAATGTTTTAACTGATTGCTGTATATATTAAATGCAAGTTTTTTTTTCATTTTGAGATAAAAGTCACATTTAGTACTATTGCTAGGATTTCTAGAGTCAAAATTTTGTGAACTGATTATTAGCCTGCAATCAAACAGAAAAATTTAGCATAATAAACTATTCTATGAACTTAGTTCTCCTTTTTTCAAGCTATTTTGTAGACTTCTTTGAGACAAATAATTTAATTGTAGAAATTGTCTTCTAAAAACTTTTGTATACATACTAAGTGGTAAGTACTTATAAGAAGATACTTCAATGAATAAGTCATGGAATTACCTTTTTTTGTTATTGTGGTGGTGGTGGTGGATGAGTTACAATAAATATTTTTTTCAATTGGTTCAACATAGTCTTACAGAATGGGATTCATTACTTCACACTCATGTTTGCATATATAATGACAGAGTAGCTTAAACTTGATCCTAGTCCATAAACTTACCCCCTTCACCCAGTCCCCAATCTCATAACTCTTCTGTAATATCTCCATACTACAGATATAAAAGACTACATGCATGTGTTTTAATTATTCGTTTCTAGATTTATATGCTTTCCTGAGTAAATCTTGGCTTCTCATGGGAGTCAAGTGTACCCTACAGTACTGATCATTCCTATTTACCTCCCTCTCCTCCCACCCTCTCTCCAACCACTCCCTCCTTCATATCTAAAGTCCACACAGCTTATGTATTACTTCAGATTTGGTGAGTCTATTAATCAAACCTGACTAACTTGCATGTTATTTTAGGTTTTACTCTAGCTTCCACATGTGAGAGGAAACATTCAACCCGTAAGTCTCCGTATTTGTCTTGTTTCACTCACAGTGATTTTTTTTCCATTTCCATCCATTTACCTCCAAAAACCATGATATCATTCTTTCTAATAGTTGAGTAGCACTGAATAGTATAACTTGTGTGTGTGTGTGTGTGTGTGTATCACAGTTTTTGGATGCATTCATCCAATGAAGGCCATCTAGGTTGTTTCCATAACTTAGCTATTGTAAATTGAGCTGATATAAATAGTAATACAGCTGTGTCTCTGTAATATGCTGATTCTAGCTCTTCTGGGAAAATACCCAGTGATCATATGATGATCCCATCTCTAATTTTTTGAGGAGTCTCCACACTGCTTTCCAGAGTGACTTATCAGTTTTCAGTCCCATCAAAGGTGTGTTAGAGTTCCTTTCTTCCGACAACCCCTCCAGCATCTGTAATTGTTGGTATTCTTTGTCTTTGCCATTGTGACTAGAGTGAAATGAAATCTCAGTGCTGGTTTGATTTGCATTTCTCTGATTGCTAGTAAGGTAGGACACTTTCTCATATATGTTTTGGCTTTTGAATTTCCTCCTTTAAGAAGTTTCTGTTTAGTTCCATAGCCCATTCATTGATTGAAACAATCAACATTTAAAATAATCAAACAAAATAATTTTGTATGGATTATGCTGAAGAATTTACCCCTGTGTTTTTCCTTTTTCCTCTCTTTCATGTCCCTCATGTGGTTCTAACTCAGTTATCTGGGACTATGACTCAAATGTCCAGACTTGGCTAGTTAGAGAAGAAATGTCAAGAGGAAGTTCAGCTATTATTCTTATTTAAGTTTCAAATTGTTTCTTTTAATATGGGTGATAGAAGAATTTAAGAAAGAAAACTTTATCGGTTTCCAAATGCAAAATTTTCAAATGCCAATTTCTGAAAGTCTCAGGGACTAAAATTAATAAAATAAACTTTAAATTGGGAAAACTATAAGATAATGTCAATCAGTTGTCTAAAATAGTCTGAAGAAAATGAAGTCAATTGGAAAGACAAAGAAGAAATTCAGAAGAGGGTATGAGTTAAGAGCAACATAGGCAGCTTGGACAATAAGACCAATTCCCTAGTACGCAGAGTGGGGTAAAAGAACATGAAAAATTTTGTATGTGCTACCTTTCAAGGGCATCCCCCATCCTCAGGAACTTTAGGCAATTTATCACTTCTTACAAAATATCAGAAATTTAGATAACACCCTGGGAAGAAAGTAAATAGGAAACATGCTCATTGATTGAGAAAACCCACAAAAATGCCTAAGTTTGCCCTTGATTATTGTTAAAAATTTCTGTCCTAAGCACAGTGACACTCAAGATAGAAATTAAGAAGCAATTATAGGACAGTTACCTCTCAGGAACAGCTAAGCTTATGTTGTCTGTGAAATTTGTACTTTGTTAACAATTAATAGTTAAATAGATGTGGTCATTGCTTTAGAATAATAGACTGGATATTGGAAAGTTAGCTAGGCAGGGTATGTGCATCAGGACTCAGTTGTAAGCAACAGCAGCTGACTTTGACTGAGTAAATAGAAAAAGGTTATTGGCTAACTAAGGATTCTTAGAAATGGTTGAAGTAGTAGGCTGATACTAAGTATCCAGAAACAAAATCAAATGTAACAACAAAAGACGGCAAAGAGGTCTGAAGAGGAAATTGAGACTACCAAATAGTTCTATGTCAAGAACTAAACTTGAGTACTGAAACTTTATCATCAAAGCATTTCTGTGCCACAAACAATAGCCTAGAAACCTGCTGCCTAAAGAAATTGGGCACTTCAGCTACGATCTGTAAAACAAACAAAAGAAATGAAAGCCCAAAGAAATAACAAGATTCTGAGCAGCAGCTTTTGAATTCTCATTTTGCTTATTTCTAAACTGAAGAATATTAATTAGCATGGAGACACCAGCTGCTCCAACAAAGATGCAAATGTAACAAAAGCTCTAACAGGCATAGCAGCCTGAGTGCAAGTAGACTTGGGCTGACATGATAGCCCAATGGTTTCAAGAGTCCAAAGCTCTTCTATCTTGCACTTTGGCCTCAATGTACGGCTACAGAAGCATCCCTGCAGGTTTAAAGGGACATGGAATATAGGAAAGGGTACTTCACCTAATAGATCATTGGCCATAATCTAACCATATGGCTTTGACTTACACAAGGGAGTGTGGACTATGTAATGACCAGATAGGCAGTATCATGTACCTGGCAATCTGTTATTATGGAGGAAGGGGAGAGTAGAGAGGTGGGAGAAAAGTATTCAATATGAAGTCTTTAATGGGCATGCTTATGTGGTGGAATCATGCCATATGCCTGTAATACCCACCAGGGAGCTGGGAAAAATGCTTTCTGGTTTATCAAGAAAGTGGAAATCTCAAGTAGAAAATTCTTAAACCAGAAGTATGTTCAAAAATGCTCAGTAGCCAGAAAAAAATGGCAAATAAGTACTAGGAATGGAATTCTGAGGCGGTAAACTTTTTTGATGAGAATTAGAGGAACAAAATGAGTACGTTTTGAAGGCTTTTGTGAAGAATGTTGTAAGGAAATGTTTTATCAAGAACAATTGACATAAATTAGGAAAACAGCTTGATATATTCAATTATTATCATGTATCAATAGAGCTCATATTAGCAAGATTTAGAGTAACAGAAAATTAATTTGGAAAGGTAGGCTGGAGCCTTTAGGTTTGTGAAAGAAATATAAACTTATATTAAATAAATTGCAATCCAATTAAGATTTTGATACAGGCTGACATGATCAGATGTGGGTCAGAAATGGAATATTTAGGAGCAGAGAGAAGTTGGATAAGTATTGAAGTGATCTTGGTGAGATATGATGGTAGCTTGGAGTAGATATGAGCATATACTGAAGATGAACACTTGAAATTTTTATCATAAATTGGTATAACTCTAGGGTTACGAAGGATCATCTAACGAGGGTAGAGTTGAGAACAAAGTGAATTCCTTAAAATAAGTATTTAGATACGATACACTGTAGTATATAGAGAGAAGGTAGTGCCTGAAAGGGTAAGACACTCTGTATAAGTCAATGTTATACAGAAGGAAAAAAAAAGTGATGTCCTAGCAGGAAGCAGGACATTTCTAATCTAATAATGTTCAATAGGTGTATTGGTCAGCTTTTCATTTCTGTGACAAAATATCTGACATAAATAACTTTTGAGGAGGAAATTTATTATGACTCATGTTTTCAGAGGTTTTAGTTCATGGTTGCTTTGCCCATCGACTTTGGGCTTGTGACAGGCCAAACACCATGATGGAGAATGCAGGATAGAGGGAAATTACTTACTTTGTGGCAGCGAGGAAGAAAAAAATGATGGGAGGGATTCAGGGTAACTATATACATTTCAAGTGCATGCCCTCAGTAACCTCACTGTATTTTACTGGGAGCCACCTTCTTAAACTTCCAGTACTTCCCATTACTACCACAGTTCTTCAACAGATGGACTTGGGGAACATTTACAACCCAAAACACAGTCACAGGAAGAAAAAATACTGATGTGGACAAAAATTAATTTACTTGCTACATTCATCTTAGGTCTAATATATACATGCTTTTACATCCAAGCAATGAAAACCATAACAGATCTATAAAAGAAGGATGGAAATGTAGCTCAGTGATAGAATACTTGTTTGGAATGTGCAAGTCAACGGGATCAATTCCCAATACCCACTGCTCACGTAGAATTGATTGTAACAAAAGTAACATCCTATAAAATTTATACCTAATACAATTTTGGGAGCTTCCAATTTATAGGCCCCAACTAGGTTATTTCTATTGTGCTTAAAACGTTTATTATTCTAGTTATTTGTAAAAAAAATCTCTTAATATAAAATTTGTAATATTTATCCCAAATCCAAAAAACAAGAAAACTCTTAAATAATTACTGATACCCATGAAGTTGCACTAAAATTGCTTGACATGTAGTATACTGTTTAACTTGATCAAGGCTGTTTCAGATATCAATAGCTGTGTAACAAATCACTCCTCAAATAATTGCAGGTCTAAAGATCAAACATTTATTGCCACTGTTTCTCAGCATCAGGAGTAGGTGATGGCATAGCTGGTCTAGCTCAGTGTCTCTCACAGGTTGCAGCAAAGGTGTGAGGCAAGGCAGTGGTAATCTAAAGACTCAACTGGAAGATCCTCACTGAAATGTGACTAAGACTCCATTTCCAAACCGTATGGGACTACTTTTTAGGTGGCTCACAACATATCCCTGGGTTCCGTCATAGTTAGCAAGGGAGAGAAACAAAGAAAGCAAGACAGGAATAAGCAGAGCAGCCAGAGTGTTTTGTAATTTAACCTTGAAATTGCCATCTTATCCATTTTATTGTGTTTTGCTTGTTACGCGGGAGTCACTAAGGGCAGACCACACCAGGGCCTGTATGTCAGGTGGCGGGACTATTTGGGAGACATTGTAGAAGCTGCTTTCATAGGACAGTGCTTCATCTGATCAGGTATCATGCCACTGCTTTTGTTGTGGTCATTTTTGTTAAGGACGCCCTATTATCATCTCATCTTTTCCAAAGGAGTTAACAGCTATCATTTTACATAATTGTTTTCCAGATTAAATATGATTTTCTATCCTACCTTCTCAAGTATAATTTTGCCTTGTTTCATAATATTCCAAGGGATTACGGGTTTAATGTAGAAACAGATCATGCTAAACTGATTAGTATTTTCAAAAATTAACTCAAATTCTAAATTAAAATTCATTTATCTTAAAATTTAAAACACAAATGAGTGGTACAATCTAGAAATAAAGTAAGATGGAATAATAATTATTTGTGTGCAATTTTCTTACGGATATACTTGCATAAACACTTTAACAGGTCTCAACTATTTACGAGGAAAGGTAATCAATGGAAGCATGCAGGGGAATCCTGAGGTCTGCTAATCAGAAATAAATTAGTTGTTCCTGACTCAACATTTTTGCATTCTCATGATGCTTTGTAGCATATGTGCTTGGATGACTAAACATTCAGCTCCATTTTCTCACTAGCAATAACCTAAAAACATATTTCCTCATTATATGTTCTTTTGTTTTTACTCCACAGATGAAAAATGAAGTCCCACTGGCTTTTTACTGCACCATTTAAGATCCCACTGCCTTTCTTATGTGTCTTCATAAAGCATTGAGTTATTTTATCTCATCATTCTAAGTATGGGAAGGCACTGTATCTAACTAATAAGTGGTCCTAAACTGTGATCAGTGTTTGAGATGTTGTGCATTTCCTGAGTAGAATAAATAAATAAATGAAATGTTAACTTCTGGGTATTGTGACTGGACACAATTTTCAGTTATGTTTGGATGCAATCACTGGTATTCATTAGCACACTGTTCCTTAGCAATGCTTAACGTGCATTGAGTAGATTCTTAAAGAAAAGAAAATATATATAAATGCATGTAAAATAAAGTCCCTGGAATTTTAAGTGAAATATTATTTTGATGTTTTTCATTTAAATAAGATAAAGGGTTTCTACTATTTGAAAGATATTTGCTTCACTGAGACAATGTACACTGTCCAATAGTAAATAGGAGGAGCTACAGTGTGTATCAGTCAGAAAAATAAAATATATTGACCAGTAATCATTTTTTATCACTAATTTCCTTCAAATATGTAGCTTAGACTTTGTTTTGTGCTTTTTTTTTACTTTGTTGCCTGTCATAGGAGCCTTCTAAGTTAACTATTATTCTAAATATGGCAAATTGTAGTAAGTTGATTAATTGTATATTAATAAAAAGTTTCAGGATAAGAACTTATCGACTGATAGCTATAGATGAAAGCAACAAAAAACCCCACATTATGAATGTATAATTTATGTCAGATATTATAGCTCAAATTATTTCAATTCTTCCTGGAATAACAGTGTGTGAAATTTCTATGTTCAGTTTAAGGCAAATGGAGGGGAAAAAAGCAAACAGAAAACACTTGCTCCAAGTCCTTTACTTACTGGTTATTTAGTCAGTATTTGACTGGTACGTGTCAAGGAATTCAATGTCAAATCAATTTTCTTCAATCACAATACTGTTTCCAGGGAAACAAATGTATTTCATTGATGAAAGTAATTTATAGTTTACCCATGTACAAAGTACTTGTAGAAGTCAGTAGCCCAGTTTCTTTTCAGCCTATATTAATAATAATTTTATAATCATTAGAAAACATAAAATATAATAAAATTATGAAATAATTAATAATTATTTCTGAAAAATAACTTTAATACTTTAAAATTAAACCAGACAGTATAGGAATTATCTACTGAATAGCAGATCAAAAGGTTTGTGTGGGTGATTAAGAAAAGAAAGAATGTAAAAGAGAGTTCAGTATCTACTCCTTTTTCATAAACATAAAAAGAGATAAACTACATGGTTTAATTAAGAGTGTTTGGTTTATGTCTCACAAAAGTACAGAAGGATTTGTAAAAGAAGGTAAATATTTACAAATTCTTGTGAATTATCACATAATATGTCATTTATCCATTGTTGCATTAATTTGGCAAATCTTTATTGATTGTCCAATGCCTGAGAAATATGGGAAAACAAGTAACAATCAAGAAAACATATAATAGTCTATCTGATAAATTAAAACTAATTAGAATTAAGGATTTAAAAAATTGGTATAGGAATAAATAAGGCTGGATAAATTGCTGTGAAATAGAATATAATGTCTTATTGTAATGGACATTCTAGGTATCCTTGTCTGAAATTCCACTGTTCGATGGCAATTATTTAAAGCCTCCATATCTGAGATGATTCGTAAATATTCTAGGGGAAGAGTATTTCAGACACTGGGAAAGTATTTACAAAGCTACACAAGAGGGAACATGTTGAGCAAGATTGAGAGATAGCAAGAGGACGCAGGTGGCTGGAAAACAGCGAGGATCAGAGTAGCACAAGATGAGCTTGGAGAATTCAGAGAATTGAGACCATGTTGAGGACAAAAATTGAATTTTGTTCTTGCTTTATTAGAAATGTTTTGGCAAATCTTAAGCAGAGGAGTGATTGATGTGATTTATATTTTTAAATGTACACTCTGGCTTCTATGTGAAGTAGGAAACCTGGGAAACATTTGAAGAAATGATTGGAATTGTCCCAGAAAGCAAAGACATAACAAGAGGCTAGCTCATTAATTTTCAAACTGTCCTGAGAGAAACAGGACAGGAAGATCTGTTGTCCTAAAGGGGGTCACGGGTTACAGGTAGGGTAGATACAGTTCAGATGGTCTATACTGAAGCTGTTTCGACTGAACTCCTTAATAAAATTATGACTGAAATAATTGCTAATGGTTTATGTCATTTTAAATACAAATTGAGCACGTATTCAGGGCTCAAACTTTTTCAAATTTAGACCATAGTCTCACTACAAGCTATTCACAATACATGAACAATCACATTTGTTTTTCCGTCCAAACATTACCTCAACTAAATGGACAAAAATGACAAACACCTAACCTCCAATAGGACTCTAATTCTTTGCTCTATTCTCATATGAGGCATTAGGCTATTATATCCTTGAAATAGAATTCTCATCAGTGCCAAAGGCTGTCAGGTATAATTCAGCATATCAATTCTACACAACTAAATAGAGGTCAGAGAAAGTATTTTTTTAAAAAATAATACAAAACTCTTTGCAGTTGTATTTGTACTTTCCATGTTACTGTAAAAGATCTTTTGCTTCACAATGTTCAGCTCAAATGATTGTGTTCTGAGCTTAAATTCAGAATTGAGATTAAACACAAAAGGACTTATCCTTTGCTGAAAATTACATGTTTAATATAATATACAAAGAGAATTTACTTGGTTGCATGGATTTTGAAGGCTTTTGGCTGCACAAATCATATTTTCTCTCAGAAACGAGTGTACAATTGAATAACACATAAGAATACTAAGTTTCATTTTTTGAAATATGAAAAACCATACCTGCTACAAAAATACAATAGCAAGTCTACTGGAATTTTTCAATCCTGATCTTTCAGATTTTTAAAATTTATAATATCTAACATCTCCATGCTTTGTTTGGTGATTTTCATACCTTATAAACACTCCTATTTTTAATTTCTCTAAAAAAATAACAGCATCAATAGAATTAACAGAAAAATAACATTTAACATCCCCAAATTTTGCTGGGCATGGTTGCACTTGTCTGAAATCCCAGCAACTCAGGGGGCTGAGGCAGAAGGATTGGAAATGTCAGGGCAGACTGGGCTATTTAGTGAGATTCTGTCTTATATTTCCGAATTTAAAATAATAATAATAATAATAAAAAGGTCAGTGGTGAAGTGTCTAGTACCATACACATAAAAATTGTACTACTATTAGGACAATTTGAGATAGTTTTACGGACAATACTCTAATAAAATGATGTTAGTTATAATGTGCTGGTGGCATAAGGGGAATTTTAAGCAAACAATGTAGGATAAATCAAATTTTAAATTTATTAAAATTTAAATATTTCAAAATGATTATTTGAGCAGTCATTTTTCATAAAATTTTACAAGGTTGTCACCTGTGTGCCCAATACCTGTATTTCTTTTACTTACTATTCATAATTATGCTTTAACTTTCAGAATTGATTTCACCCATCACTTTATGAAATCTATCTAGTTTCTGAAATGAAAATTGTCCATAGTGATCCTACAAAAACATATAACCTTTCTATTTTAATACTTTAACATTTACATACATCTGATCAATCCTATGTCTTCCTCCAATTAAACTGTGTGGAACTCCCTAAGCCAAGTGACATAGATAATTCATATCTGTCCTATCATGTAGATGACCACTGAATTATCAAAACTTTTAGCCTTATATTTCTTAGTTACTATGACCAAGTATAAAATATGCATTAGGATGGTGGGAATTTTACAATTGCCCAAGAGACAGGAAATGAAAGAAAAAGAACCTTGAAACAAGTTTTATAAATGCAGTAGTATATATATTTGTATATATCAGTCATAATTCCAACTATACATAAAATCTCTGTTACTTTCACCTTTTAAGATTCAAAGGAATGAAGAACTGAAATACTAAAAATAATTACCTGGCTTGATCATTGTGATCAATGATTAAACACTTGAGAATCCATTGAACTGAGGGAATATGTATAAATGTATTATGTACATATTATATATAACTGAATTAATTAATAGCATGATGTTCATAGAAGCACTTAAATGTTATTCAATTCATCATGCTATCCATTCAGATAAATATACTAAGTATGACATTCTGTAGTTATACATATATGATCTGCAAGGCATGAAATAAAATCCTTAAATAATATTCATTTCTTTAACACATTGGTTTTAATTGTAAAGATGAAATCTATTTTTAAAATATTGTTTGAATTTGACCAAAAATTATTTTTGTGTCCTAAGGAATCACAGTGCATGTATTGTGTTTCTTGAGACATATTACTCACTCAACTCTGCCTCTTAGGCATCAAGGGAGACCTTAGCATTATTATTATCATGATCATAATAATATCTGGGATCACAGTGCCTTTTAAGGAAAGGAGTCACTTTTATACTAATTGCTCTTTTTCCTTTGTTCTAAATTTTTAAATGTTTCATTCCCCTTCATCTTTCTAATAACAAAATATTTTGACATGATGATTAATTTCAGTGTAATTTTCAAATTTATTTTATAAGCTATACTATAATGTGCTAATGAATTGCTTTGATAAATTACTATTTTAATTTTTGCAAAATATTTTTATTCTGTTATAGAAGGATATTATCTTTTAAAGAAAGTTTGAGAGGATAATTTCATAAATAGCTAGCTATAGATTTAAGACTCTTGTTAGTGAAAATTACATTTTGTTATTAATAACTAACATTTCCTAACAACTTATATTGTGTCCGGACTTTCTCAAAGTTGTTTTCATATACCATTTATTTAGTCTTATTAAACAAATAAACACAAACAACTATAACAACATCCCAATTTCACAAATAAAGAAATTGAAGCATAAATGTGTTGGGGTCTGACCGTCACTGAATTTCATCAGCTGCCCTAGAGTGATGTTGTTACTATTTGCATAAGTTCCTTCAGGAAGGACTGCTAGGTCACTTTGTTAAGCTTGCTAATTGTCCTGCAAAAGAAGATCTGGGTTGGTTGGAATGTCCTAACCACAGGCTGTTCCCTAGGTGTTTGTCTGTACTCAAAATCTGCATAACCCGTGGCAACTCCCTTAGAAGGATTATAAAAAGAGATGTAAAGCTTGAATAAAGAGAGACCTCCATCTGGATCTCCTGTCTGTGTTCTTTCTCATCCCCAACCCGTCCCTCAGTTCAGAACCCAGCCTGACCGGGACATAAATGTCTAAGTTCCTCTCTTGTCTTACAAAGATAACACTAAGTTTTTAAGATTTTAAAGCTGGTGAGTTCAGAGAAGACTGTCTAAGTGAATAATTCATAGTGTCTCTGCCATGAACAGGACATTGTTTTTCAGTGGACATCTTTACAAATTTGAGCAGCAGAGTCATATTTTTATAGATGTATCACATGGTTAATGGATTGTTAATAAATTATTCAAGGTTTAGATAGGAAATATTTTCAATAATCACATAATAAATCCCAGGTGTCATAGATTTATACAATTGAAGCAGCTGTTTTCTGCTTTTCAAATGTAAAGTTCGCTCTGATTCTCTCAAATCATACAAATGCAACTTGAAGACAAAATCTACAGCACATCATCTTCAATAAGGAAACAGACAATATTCTGAAAGCATCATTTGAAGAAAGTCCACCGAGTACAAGCAAATCAGGTGAGTGAGCAAAAGCGCTTTCAAGCCTCAAGTTGGCATGGCAGAGAATAGACCTATCAAAGTGTTCGGCAAGCACAGTCATTGGCAAGGCATAGGTCACCTGGACCAACTTCAGCTAAGTGCTCCCTTAGAATTACTCTTATAACTCTTGAACTGTTTTTACTTCTAGTTTTAGCTTATTCCTGAAAAAACTAAAAGTTAAAATCAAGCAGTGTTTTAACATTTAAAGGTAAAAGGCATATAGAAAAAGTCAATGAGAAAACATCATCCTTTCCACTGGGGTCATATTGACAGGCTTAATACAAACACTATTGTGTAACAATAAACATCTTATTACCAATCAGTGAAGCTAACCAGACTCTTGGTGCCCCAATTTTTTTAATTGGGTTTGATCATGTAAGTGTTCAGTGCCTGTACTGACCTACTTAATCCATTTCAGCCCCTAGTAATCTTCTCTATAACTCAAACTGATATAGCATGATGCAAAGGCCCCACTGTAAATCACATTGCTATCTGGGATATTTCAAGGCCAACGATGTGCATACACACTCATTAGAGAGGATATTTAAGGCCTTAGTAGTTATCTCCCAGAGGTAGGTCAAAGGATGATCCTTCTTTGGAATGGGCAAGGTTTGAATATCCCAGGTCTGCTGATTCAGTACTTCATTGCACAGCAGGCAAAACCAATAATCTCTATTTTGGAATAAATTAATAACTCATTTGCATGTTATAGGAGGCACCTTGACACTTATATTTGACATTATAAAGAACAGAGGTGTTTTAACTGAATTAAGACAACTAAAGCAGATGCAGTAAAAGAAAATGCTCTTGATGCACTGAGATAGAGGAAGTTCTGCAGATGGAAAGTAGCCAAATGTGGTCCCACAGTTTAAGAGAATAATGTGGGGGGTGGACAATGGCTTAGCGGTTATAGCACTTGCCTGGCATGCACAAGAATGTGGGTTCAAACCCCAGCACCACGTACACAATGAAGTGTCAGTGCAACAAAAGCCACATGAAAAACTAAATAAGGTTGATAATCACTTCTCTCTCTCTCTCTCTCTTACTGTCCCTCTCTTTAAAAAAAGAAGAAGCATGTGCATACACATACTACACACACATGTATGCGCATGGAACACAAATCAGTCTAATACAAAGTTTCTCTGGGTGGCATAGTAAGGTCATCCACACTTAAAACACAATTATACACCTAGGCTAAATTGGTCAAAATGAATTTTTCATGAAACAAGGCATATCCTTGATCTACCAGATACTACCAGACAACAACGAAACAATACAAGCATACAGCAATACTAAAAGAGTGTAAGAGGGAAAATGAAAATCCTAAATAAGCATGAAATGAAAAACATGTGTGTGTGTGAACAAACACAGACACACAAAAAAATCATATACAAATACACATCAGAAAGAAAATGCAGAAGAGTAGAAGTTATAAACAATACTTTAATATATATAAATTTACTATATTAGAACAAAAGTGCCCTCCATGTTGTAAAGTTTTAGAAAATAAATGATCTAGAATGAAATGGTAACTCAACAAAAAGGAGATGATAAGTGAAAAGGCAGGACTAAAATAAGAAAGAGAAATTAAGGTCAGAGAAATTAAAGTCACCCTGGATGAATATGAAAGGTAAATAGACCCAGACTTAACAAAAACTGTTGTGTATCTCACAGTTGTGAGAAAATGGAACATACTAAAAATAAAAAGAACAGATGGTTTATGAAAAAAATTAGAAGGAAATTAATAGGTACTGAAGAACAAAAATAAGCCAAAATATGAATATTAAATATCCACCCCAAAAGAGAACAAATGAAAGGAGACAAATACATAATTCAATATGAGATTTCTATAATAGAGAAAAACAAATCTTTGGACTGAAAGTTCAAAAAAAATGATACAGTTCAATCAATACTGACATACTGCCTGGGGCAGATAATTGACTTGAAAGATGAAGAATCCCAAAGGCAGCCTGGCAAATCTTCAAGTCAACTATGAGAAGGATAAATCAGGCTTATTTCAGACTCCTTCATAGTAGCCTTGTGCACAAGAAGACAACTAGAGCAAATATCAACAATGTTTTCAGGGAACAAAATGTGATCAAAAATTTAAAACTTAGCTAAAATCTTGCCTAGTTTGAGAGCAACAGATAAACAATGAACATCAGATTCCAAACTCATGCATTTATAAGAAATACATAATTTCTCTAGAATACATACTAACCAAGAATGATTCCACAAATGCAAAGCCTTTCTGATATTTTCAGCAACAGCACATGAATAGAGATTGAAATTTCATTTTCATGAAACTCAAAGGTGCCCACCTTTAACATTCAAGTTTTCTTGATCAATTCACAAAGTCAATAAATGCTATTAATACATTAGCCTTCAAACTCTATACATCCATGTATTATTTAAATTTTAATACAGGATATCAGGTAAAAAGGTTTCATTAAGTCCCTGTCTATCCTGAAGCTTTCCTTCTGTAGTGCAACTGTTGGTTTCATGCTCTATTGTATGATGGAGCTAAATTAGCTTCCTAAATTTCTTTAATTTCTTGTTCTCCAAGTTTACACATATATACATATATATATGTATATATATATGCAATAATAAAAAATAAAAATAATTTTGGTCTGAAATATTTAAATTATTTATCTTTTGTATAAAAATCAATGTCTTTTCTCTTTTCACAATTGTAACTAGCACCCAGAGAAACTCTTTTGGGATGAAAATGCTGTATTTTATTGTCCAGAAAATGCAAAAAATAAATGCTTACAAAAATATAGCAATGATTTCTAACATTATTAAGATTTGATGAATGAACATGGATTTACTTTATAATTCATTGTCGCAATGCCATTTTAAGAGTGGGTTAACATATAACTTTTTTCAGAGTACGCTAGGATACATGGTCAACTTAGCTATAAATTATGTGTTTTAGGTTTGCATTACTGTAAAAAAATCCTGAGATAATCAGCTTAGGGAAGGGGAAATTTTATTTTGGCTCATAATTTTGGAGATTTCAGTCCATGAACAGGTGGAATTATTGACTTTAGGTTTTTTGGGGAATGGTCACAGATTTTGGTGGGAGTATGTAGAGAGGTATGGTAAACAGTTTACTCTGTGGCTGGTATGGAAAACAAAAGGGAAGAATTGGCATCCTGCCATCAAGGACATAACCTAAAATCTACCATTTTAAGGTTTCCTGTTTTCCAATAATGCCAAGCTGAGGACCATAGATAAAAACTACAGCATTGTATTAGATATGAAATATTAATTCTCATAACAAACTCACAAATATATTATCATTCTCATTAGATTAATGAGAATACTAAGCCCTAATATTAGTGAGTCTTGCTAACTCACAGTCAGTTATGAAGACAGAATTTTAATCCAACACTAATAGATCCTAGGACTTTCACTCTTCAAAATAGACTTATGAAGAGCAAAAACTCATTTAGGGCAATAGATTTTTTAAAATATCATAATGATCTGACATAATTATTCATGTTTATTTTTCATTTCTCTCAATATGATAGATTTATATATACAGAAAAGTTGCATTATTTTTTATCAAAAGCATTGTAATAGATTAAAATGAATATATGTGGACCTATTATGAATTGTTCAAATATCTAATATCTAAAATTATATAAAATTACATGGTTGATTATTCAGGGGAGAAAGCTGACAAGAAATGTCTCATGGGGCCTGGAGAGGTCATTCAGTGGTTAGAGCACTTGCCTGGCATGTGTGAGGAACCAATTTTGAATCCCAGCACCACACATGTAACTAAGTGGAGGAAAAACAAACATTAGATGAAAAATAAGTAAAATTAATTCTCTCGCTTAAAAAAGTTAGAAGAAAATGTTGCTTGGAAGATAATCTGCATATTTGTAGTTTGAAATACCTCAAAGAAAGTGTGTTCTAGCAGAAGGTGCTTCTCTAATTTGGGGGCTTTTTGTTTTTATCATTTAAGGTTAAACAAGTCAAATCACTGATTGTTCCTAGAGTAAGAGAGCTGTTCTATTTATTTAACAGTTTCTGCCCTTCCTACCAAAAAGAACTCTCAACACCTGACCTGTAGCTGAAAGAAGAAAGAAATAGAAAGAGATAAGAGAGAGACAAAGAAAAAGAAAAGAAAGAACAAAAGCTTAAATTCAATTTACTAAGGAAGGAAAGAAGAGTTTTTTTGATGTGGCTGGATGTGAGATTTGAAATTGATCAGAAAATACCGGCCCCTTTATTTTTCAAGGAAATATTGTCATAATTATTTGCTTTTAAAATATTTTATTTGTTTAAAGCACATATTCTTTCTCTGCAGCCTTTCTGTGTCATTATCACATAAAATGTTTCACTTGTAGTTCTGTAGCTATATAAATTAGACAAACAACTATTCTAAATAGCAATATATACCAAGATCACCAGATCTGAGAAAAGGGTAAATGGAATCAACTTATTTCTTGTTCTGATAACTCACACAGCAGAATTGCAGTCTGAAAATTTTTTGTACAGTAACCTTTCCAGATCAAAAATGAAAGAAAAAAAACTTTCTTTATAAAATCAGAATGGCACCAACAAAAATTTCAGGGTGCTTCATCAGATCTAGGTAAAATGGATTGGTGAGATAGAGAAAATCTAGTGTTAAAGATTTGCCTTGCACTATATATTTTTATCATAAATCTAGCTCTTTAGACTTAAAATGTTATCAATTAAGTTCACAACCTAACACGTATGGATGCTCCACTTGGAACAAATAGCAATAATAGATAAAACATAAAAAGAGATAACAAAAACAAACATAAACGTCCTAAAAGAAGGAACATCTTTGAGAACTAGGAAGTTCATAGAAACACAAAGGAAATGACATTGCTCTCTGTGGACCAGCTGGGCTCCTACTCCAGACAGAGAATGGTGAGTAGGAGCTCAAAAGTAGTATATTAAAACAGACTGTTTTCTACCTTATGCCATGCACACATATTCATTTCTTTTTTTTTTTCACTTTTTAATGTATTCTTACCAATATGCAAAAAAGTACTTATTAATGGGGTTGCCATATAATGTTTTGATCATACATATATTTGTGTAATGTTTAAATGAAGTTAAGTATATTTACCTTGTTAAATATTTATCAGTCCTTCATGGTGAAAATTTTCAAAATTATTTCTTCCATTTTTAAAAAAAAACAAGCATTATCTAAAATTATATATAGTCACCATCTTTTGCAATAATCACCAGAGTTTCTTGCTGCCCCCACCAAACCCTCCCTGGCATCTGATAACCACCATTCTATTTTCACCTTCTGTTAGATCAATTTTTTTCACATGATTATATATGAGTGAGATCATGTTGATGCCAGTTTTGTGAGCTTGAGTGCAAAATTTTGGTCTGATCTAGCCTTTGATCCTGGGCCACAAGCATCTTTATTAGCAGAGGGGAGTCACTGTTTGGATCACCATTGTTAACGAAAGGGGATGTGAAGCTGATCGCACCTCTGCTTACTTAGGGCAGTGGAATGCTCTTTGCTCTCTCAAGAAAAATGACCATCAGTTAATTTTCTCCTTATCAACCAGCATCATTCTGTCTACACTGACTGCCTAGCTTTCTCTGCCTCAATGTGGTATTAATCTTTCTGTCCCTGATTTATTTCACTTGAAATAATTATACCCAGTTCCATCTATGTTATGGGTGAATGGTATTTTTTCCATTTTAATGTATATCACATAGTCATTTGAAGTCAATGATTAGAAAGCATGAAAGAAGCTGAAGTATATCACAGACAAAATATTGCTAGATCCGTGGCTTTTAGAGAAACTGTGGGCAAAGAGGCAGAAGAAAATGGAAAGGCGTGGGCCAAAGCATCCTTTCCATGGGCCCCAGACTCTTTGTGACAAAAACAAATAGAATCTGGGTCCAGTGTAAAAGTGTTTAGAAAAGAATAGCATCATAGCACAAAAGAAAATTGCTATATTGGAAAAGAGAGAAAGGAAATATGGAAAAAAAAAACAGAAATCACCAACTCAAAATTGCCCAGCTTTTCAATAAGTAGAGAACAAATATGGAAAAATACCACAATTGAATTAAGAAAAATAGCCAACAAATGAACAATCAGAACTGGTATCCATTTGAATGGAGTTATCCTTGTGAGAGTAACAATGGCTTTCAAATCAGCATGTTTAGGATGCTCAAAGGGATGTAAACACAGATAATGTGAGGTAGAGCTGATTTCATCTGTTGGCAATCTTAGCTGCCTGCTTCAGACTTCCTGTACTTCAGAGTTATGAAATGTAAAGTCACTCAAGCTCCTTTGTGGCCAGATGGGATGGAGGTGTTGTCATTCAGGAGCACAGCACGTGCACAGGCTTGCCTCAAGAACTGAGGTAGCTCAGGAAGCATCCTGTTGGCTAACCTGTAATTATCAGGTGCAATGTATCTCTAGACAGTAAATTCAGGTGCTGGCTACCTCAGTCTTTGCTCAAATATAAGGTGTTTATTCCTAGAGTCAAAGTTTTTAGCCATTTCCTGATCCCACGTCATGGCTGAAGAAGTATACTCTTAGTGCCAACACCTGGGAATAAACTGTCCTCATTTCTGAGAGTGGTTAAGGTTCTGATTATCTATAGATGATTCCTCCAATCGCTCTCATCTAAAGTTCACATGGAAGCAACCAACTGACCACACACAACCACACACAAATAATAACATCAAAGTTTTAAAGAAGAAAAACAAGCATAATTATTTCTCTATTGTGAAAAGTACCATTTAAAAGTAAATATTAAATGGTATGCAATATAGACAGAGACCAACAGCATAGAACATAAAGAACAGGGAATAAATCTCCCCAAATATGCAAGGATTTTACATATGATATCTACTCAAAATAGTGCTGATATTTTGAATTGTCTAATACTTAAAGTAAGACCATGTTTCGTTTGCTCAGAAAAAAAGACACATTGAGATACTTCTTACAATCCACCATGATAAACTGAAAAACATTATCAAACTAAATGCAATAAATGAAACAATATACATAGCAGAATAAGCTATGTATGGATTTCTGAAAAGTTGGGAACAAAGAAAAACATCCTAATTATCAATAAAATTAATAAACAGTAAAAGGAAAGTATAACAATTTTGTGTAATAACAATACAAGGAAGAATAGTTATGCCAGTAAAATATACCAGGAGCAAAACAGAAAAAGGAAAGTAACTGACGAGATGACAAGAATATTTGCAGTGGATATCACTAATATATGGTTCATCTACATAAAGATTTCCCTAAACTGAGACAAAAGCAGTAAACATGTATTGAAGGCAAAACAAAAGAAAATAGAATTAAAAATAAAATAAACATGATAGTTAACAAAATATAATTACCTTCTCTTGAGTTTACCACAAAGTATTAGTTCTTCCTCCAACAGATAAATAAAAGTTCTAAACTTTTATCCAAATACTAGTGGAATAAGTATGTGGGCACCCACCTCCATGTGAGAGCAATGTTTACTCTTGCGACAGAGGCTTCTCTGTCTTGCCACAGCAACCTTATTTGTAAGATAAATTCTGCATATGCCCAGGCCCATGATTAAAATATTACACTCAAAATAGTAATTATTTTTTTGATTTTGTTAAAAATTGGAAAGAATTTACATTATCATCAGATAAGGTTACCTGTACAATAGAATTAGTTGCTGCTTTGTAAAAAATTAGGATAAGTTATATAGACAAAAACATTCTTAGTGGCAGTATTAATTGGAAAATGAATGTATAACGTGTGTTTAACTTTTTTTGTAAGATACAGGTAAGCAAGAATAATATACTTTTAGAAATTTGTACAATTATATAGGAGAAAAAAATAAACCCTAAGAGTAATAACAGCTAGAACACAAGGGAATGAGATGGATGCTTACAAAGGCAGAAATGAGATTTTGTCTTTATGTAGTTTATATAATTAAAAAAATTTAAGCAAAATACATAAACTGCTCTTTAAAAAAGCTAGTTAAAAAGAAATTGCAGAAATATATAAAATATTAACATGTTTATTTAAATATATTTTAAATATATTTATGTATTTTCTTTTATATGTTTGAAATATTATATGTACAAGAGTTTGGATACACAATGGATAGTTTTTTGTGGACCATAAGGAGGTCCTATTGGATATCTTTTTTTCTTTCTTTCTTTTTTTTTGTGTTAAAGAGAGAAAGACAGTGAGAAAGAGAGACAAAGAGAATCAATTTTTTATTGAGTTTGTCACATGGCTTTCGTTGCTCTGACACTGAATTGTGTATATGGCTGCTGGGGTTTGAACTTGTGTACTCACTCATGCTGGGCAAGAACCATAACTGCTGAGCCACCACTCCAGCCCCCCATAGGGTACCTTTAAATATTTCCAAAACTGAAAAGAAATGATAAAACAATATTAATTTAAAGTGTTAAAAACACTTAGTTTTGAAATATATAACTTATGAATAATAGAGTAAAAATGATAAAATATTTGGACCTAATTTTCAATAAAAGCCTATAGAATCAGCAAAAAGTGAAATTTAAAGGTAAATTTTCATGCCCTAATCATTTTTATATAAATATATAAGCTCAAAATTGAATATCAGCATAATCCAAACCAAAATAAAATTTAAAATATAGCAAAAACAACATCAATGTCACAGAAAACAAAATTTTAATCACCAAAAATATAATTCTTCATGATTTTCTGATATAGGTGGAGAAAGTAGGGTGAGAAGGGGGAAAATAAAAAAGATTAGGAAAGAATGCTTTTCAAGACAAATATAAATCACTAAGAGAATTATGGAAGAAACTTCAACTGTAGCAATAATTTATATATTCAAATGAACTAATCCAGAACTATGATTTGATGTCATTAGTAGTGGGTGAATGTATATTGTTGTTATGTTGTTAATAAGCTGCAATAAGAAATTAAAAGCATAATAAAAGGAGTACTCTGGTCCTGGCTGGCAGGCAATGAAAAGACATACCCTAGGAGGACCACCCCTGGCCCTCACCTGGAGCTGCCCCTCCCCACCTGCCTGCCTGAATTCAATCACAAGTAAAGAAAAAAAATAATGCAAGCTAAAATTTACATATTCTACGTAATTAATTTAGATTAATTTTGTTACAGATTTCCTGCATATTCTTTAATATAAGCAGACTAAATCTACACCTCACATTCCAATTCCATGAAGTGTATGAACAGGGTATGAAATCATGAGAATATTTAGAAGATTGTTGAAAGCAAAAGGAACAGCAAATACCATGGCTCCAAAGCAGAAATACACACAAGTGTGATGTGAGGGAGAAGAGTGAGTGATGAGTAAGGGGGACACAGGCATGGCACAGGATATGCAAGATCTTCAAATACAGCCTGTTAAGATTTATATTTTATGTTAAGTAAGATAGGAAATAACTGGAGGAACTAAAGCAGAAGAGCTGCATAGGCTGGTTTACTTTTAAAGAATACTCAGTGCTGTTTGAAAGAAAACAGGAAAACATGAAGACAAATTAGAACAGCTTTGGATTGTTTTAGGAAACGGGTGGTGGTAAGTTCTATTACAATAGTAAGTAATAGTTAGCAAATAAAAGTAATGTGAAGCAGTCCATTATATTGCTTGGAGTTGTACATACGATAAAATGATGGCACATGGTAAAATGATTATAAGTAAAAAACAGAGTCAAGGAAGTCTTTGATTGTTTTTTAAATTTTGAATTTTAATATTTGAATAGACACAAACCTAGGAGTAATTATTGGAGTTAAGAACGAAATTAAAAATTCTCTTGACAATTTTGTTCAAAAGTTTTAGATGGTTATTAGATAAACAGAAAAAGTCATCCAAAGTACACCTACTTCTCAAATGATGATATTGTATTGCTAAGCATGAAAATACGTAATGTTTACAATGTTCCATTCCAAAACTTGATTTAATTTTTTGGGAAAAACTATAATTCTGACTCATCCATACATAGAAAGTATAGTGGTTATGCCCAGATCTCAAGTCACCAAAGACCATCAAGGAGCCGAATCCGATGCAAACATACGAGGGTTGTTTAATGTAAACTCAAGCCTGGTCTCCCTCCCTCACTGACACAGCGGATCTAGGGAGAGAACCCTGAGTCATAGTACAGCAGGATCTTTATAGGGTTTCACGGCAAAGTGGGAAATTCAAGCATAGCAGAATACATGATTGGCTGATCTTCTAACATATATGGTACATTTCTATTGGCCATTGCACCCTCTGTCTCAGACTTCTGCCAAAATAGTTTGATATGTTCCTGGAATGTTAGGTATTGGCTTGTCAGCTCCTGATTGGCTGTTGCTAAGGGTCAGTTCATCTGGTGGTATGAAACGTTGTTTGTTGTTCTTTGTTCTTAGTAAACTGGAACTTAGGCCTACTCCAAATATAAGTCAAAGCAGAGCCTGTCATGGCTACAACATGGTTAAACTGCTGTGCACTTTCTTTCAGAGGCGATTCAGGCAAGCCGCAGCTGTGCACTCTCTTGCACTCTCTCGCTGAGGCTTGCCTATGCCGCCATTTGCACACTCTCTCATTCCCCCCTTTTCTTATAACTTAGGGATCTAATCCTGATCCCTAATAGTTTGAGTTGCCCACATCAAGTGGCCTATTCTGTGATCTTAATACCATAACTTGAATCGTGTTTAAACAATCTTTTATAAAAGTAACTAACCTATTAAGGATACAGGGAACCAAAGGTAAGCAATAGCATCAAAATAATTACGGGACCTAAAAGCATAGAAACTAAGGTAGTTAACCAAGGGGAAGTATTAAACTGTGATTCAAACCAACCTTCTTGTTGCTCCCTTTCACGTTTTCGTTTGGCCAGGCCCTCTCTAATCTTGGCCATAGATTCCTTCACCACTTCTGAGTGATCTACATAAAAACAACATTCCTCTCCTAGGGTAGTATGTAGTCCTCTTTCTTTTAAAAATAATAAATCCAGCCCCCTTCTATTCTGCAACACTACTTCTGATAGGGAGGTTAGCAAATCCTGCAAATGGGTAATAGAGGTCTCGATCCTAGCTATATCCACATCTGTGCCACCCCTCAGAGTGCTACAGTGCTTGTTCTGAATCACAAGTGAGGAGATTCCTGTCCCAGCTCCTGCTAGTCTGATTCCAAACAGGGTCATAAGGCCTGACTGCTGTTATGGGTTCTCTTTTAAACCGAGGTGATGAGCCCCTTGTCATGGCCTGATATACCTGGTCCTTGTCATGGTATATTACGCGGGGAAAGAGTTGCACCAGCACGCGGAAGCCTATAGTATGGTTGAGGACTTTGCCACAGATACAGGGGGTGACCCCAGTAGAACATGCCCACCACCCATCCTCAGGGGGTAGTATGTAGTCAGAGGTGGGTTGCTCAATGGTTCGACTCATAAGTGCTGGTGGGTGGAAGGCACTTGTCCCATACATAGTCCTTGTCCTGACACTGATTACAAAGTTAGTCTAGCTGAGCCTCTATGCTGCCACCTGCATTTATCAGAATTGGAGGCTATGGTATAGTTCGTAACCATGGCCGCCCCTTCATAATCAGGGGGTCTTAAATCATAACAGAGCCAGCAGGATTAGTTAGGTTGGGTTTTGTGGCATTTAAAACTTGATAAGATTTAACCATTAGGTCCCATAGGTGGAGGCAGGGGATCGGGAACTGGGGTGGGTGACTCTGGACTGATATGATTGAGGCAAGACATGGTGGTAACAATTGCTACAGGTGACTCGGTGGGCTTAACTGGTCTAGGATGGGCCATTACTGCCTGATTGGGTCTTATCGCTTGGTTAGGCCCCACAGATTGAGTGGGGAACAGGTGTCGCATAAGCTGCAAGGTATAAAGAGCCTCTTCTGAGTGTGTATAGAGCCTGATTTCCCAGGTTTTACCCAATTCACAATCTGTCACCTTTTTCCCTAATTGAGTGAAGTTTATCTTAATAGGATTACAGTAAGGGTAGCCAGTCCTACCACAGGTCACAAATCTGTAATGTCCCCATGTAACAGTTTTAGAATTACTGCTCACTCTGATGAGGTCTCCTTCGTTGGGAGCAGTTCAATATATGTCACCAGTGCTTACACAGTCCCAAGATTTGCAGAAGTAGTCAGCTGCCCCCTCATCTTCCCTTTGATTGTTTATCCCCAGGACAAACATAAAAATAGTTGTGCTGCAATCCCATTGGTCCCCAGCCTTCGAAAAGAAGCTCTAGATGTAAGATTAATTCCAGGAACCAGATATTGAGAGGGGAGACCTTAGAATTCTGGTTAAGAATGTCTCTTGTGGACATATCCATGACCATCCAAGTCAGGTTAAAAGGTTGATGTGGATTTGCATCTCCCAAGCAGGTGTGGGACAGGGTTAGGACAAGGAATAAGGTTACCAGAGTCCAGCTCGTTCAAGTTTGAGGGATTGTCCTTGTTCCTGGAGGTTGTCCATTGTGGCAGGAAGTCTTCCTTCACCTTGAAAGGGTCTGCTGGGCACGTGTGGGTGTAATGGATCCAGGAGACTATTCCATCAACCTTGAGGGCGGTTGGGGTGGTAAGAATCACAATGTAGGGTCCTTTCCAGCGAGGCTCTGGGCTTTTTTGTTGGTGCCCCCATACATACACCCAATCACCAGGTCCATAGCAGTGAGATTCAGGGGGAGGTCCAGTTTTGGCCAAACATTCTAGTGAGCCTGCTGGAGGGCTCTAAGGGAGGATAATTCTTGGTCATCAAATTCAGTTAACAGGTCAGATTGAAGGTTAGGTATAAATGGAGGAGGTATTCCAAACATAATTTCAAAAGGAGTCAGTCCCAGCTTATATGGGGAATTACATACCCTATAAAGGCAAAGGGAAGGAGAGACACCCAGTCACCGCCAGTGTCCATAGTCAATTTAGTTAAGGTCTCTTTTAGAGTCCTGTTCATTCTTTCTACCTGTCTTGAACTCTGGGGTCTATACACACAATTCAATTTCCAATCAGCCCCCAGGACAGTCGCTAGTCCCTGTATTACTTTCGACATGAATGCTGATCCATTGTCTGAGCCTATCATAGTAGGGAAACCAAATCTAGGTAAAATGTCCTCTAAAAGCTTTTTGGCTACAATTTGGGAGTTTCATGCTTGGTGGGGAAGGCCTCTACACATCCTGAGAATGTATCTATAAAAACCAAAAGGTACTTACATATGTACTTGCCAGGTCTTACCTCCATGAAATCCACTTCCCAATATGCTCCAGGCTTATTACCTCATATCCTGGGTCCTGGTGCTGCAGTATTTTTGGTGGTATTGGTCAGTTGGCAAGCCTTACACCTAGAGACGACTTGTTCAATCTTAGAATTTGAGTCCTTAATTTTGATCTTTGCATGCCTCAATAAGTCTTGCACTTTTCTAGTTCCCATATGGGTGGGTCGATGTATTTTATGGAGGACTTGCTTTCCCAGTTTCTCAGGGAAGATGACACTGCAATCTTCTGAATGATACCATCCTTCACAGAGTTGTGTCGTGGGCAGTCGCTTGATCCAATTTAGATTTGTCTCAGTATCTTTGGGAGTGCTGGGCAGGTATATCAGCCCAGGGTCCGGCAGGGTAGTGGTCACTAAGGCCTCTGTTACTAGGGCTATTTTTCGGGCTGTCTTGTCAGCCAGATTGTTTCCCTGAGCAACAGGGGAGTCCAGTTTCTGATGTCCTGGGCAGTGCATTATGGCTAACTTTTTAGGCTGCCACAGGGCTTCCAGCAAGGCCAGTATCTTCTCCTTATTTTTGACAGCCCTGCCTCCTGCTGTAAATAGTCCCCTTTCTTTGTAAATGGCCCCATGCACATGGGCTGTAGCAAATGCATACCTGCTGTCTGTGTAAATGGTCAGTTTCTTATCTTTGCCCAATATCAAGGATTTTGTCAATGCCATGACACTAGCTCTGCCCACTGGGCTGACGTCCCATTTGGCAGGGCCTGTGCCCAGACGACCTCTGTCTCAGTTACCACTGCAGCTCCCGCATACCTCTGTCCATCCAGGATGTAGCTTCTGCTGTCTGTTCCACATGAGTTCAGCATCGGGTACTGACTGGTCTTGTAGGTCCGCCCGGATGCCATGTACTTGGGTTAAGATCTCAACACAATCATGAAGGAGTGCCTCCAGCTCTGGGTTAGGCAGTAAGGTAGCTGGGTTCAGGGCAGTGGGCACCTGGAATGTAATTCTGGCACGGTTTAGTAACAATCCTTGGCAATGTGTAAGTCTCGCATTGCTGAGCCATCTATCAGGTGGCTGTTTGAGGACACTTTCTATGGCATGGGGATTGGTAACATAAAGTTCTTGGCCCAAAGTCAGCGTATCAGCATCTTTAACTATCAAGGCAGTGGCTGCAATTATTCGCAGACAAGGGGGCCAACGAACGGCAACAGGATCTAGTTTCTAAAAGAGATAAGCTACCGGTCTCTGCCATGGGCCCAAGTATTGGTTCAATGCCTCCTTTGCAATTCCCTTACTCTTGTTGAGGTACAAATAGAAGTGCTTGGTCACATCTGGCAGCCCCAGAGCTGGATCCAAAAGGAGGGCAGTCTTAATTTATGTAAAGGATTTTTCCATCTCCTCTGTCCATCGGAAAACTTCTTGCTCCTTGGTGGCCTCATATAGGGGTTTTGATAACTCAGCAAACCCAGGTATCCATAGCTGAGATAAGCCAGGCGATCCCAAGAACTCTTGCACTTGTCATGGAGTGGTGGGCCTTGGGATCCTAAGCCCTGTCTCTTTTCATGCTTCAGTGAGCCATCTCTGTCCCCTTTTTAACAGATAGTCCAGATAGTTTAATTCAGGCCCATATCTGGGCTTTTTTAGCTGATGCTCGATATCCTAGTTCGCCCAGAGTCTCTAACAGATCTTTCGTGCCTTGCAAGCACAGTTGATAGTTCTCAGCAATTATCAAGAGATCATCCACATACTGCAAAAGTGTTAGGCCTGGATGGTTGGCACAAAACTCACCCAAGTCCTTGTGGAGTGCTTCATCGAAGATTGTGGGTGAATGTTTAAATCCCTGTGGCAGTCTAGTTCAAGTTAACTGTCCACTGATTCCCTTTTCAGTGTCTGTCCACTCAAAGACGAACATCTCCTGGCTTTTAGGGGCTAGGTGCAAACTGAGGAATGCATATTTTAAATCTAAAACAATGTACTACTACCAGTCTGGTGGCAGTGAACTAAGAAGAGTATAAGGGTTAAGAACAATTGCATGTATATCCAATACCCGTCTGTTGAATTCCTGCAGGTCCTGAACTGTTCTGTAGTCATTAGTCTGTGGCTTCCAGACTGGCAAAGGGGGGTGTTCCAGGAGGGTTGGCACAGTCTTAACACCCCCAACACTAATAGGCAGCAGATATGGGGGGTGATCCCTATGAGGGCCTCTAATGGCATGGGGTACTGTTGGACACTCACAGGGTCTCCCCCAGGTTTGATTTCCATATAGACTATTGACAAATGTTGGGCCAGTCCCATTCCCCCCTTTTCCACCCACGACTGGGGAAAACCTTTTAGCCAATATTCAATCCCAGTTGCTGGAGGTAATTATTGTTGATGTAAGTACTATTCATCATCCAGGGTGATAGTTAGAACCTGGATGAGTAGACCCTTGGGGTCCAGGACGACACCCCCTTGGATCAGAAACTAATTGAGCCCCTATTTTGGTCAACACATTTCATCCTAATAGGGGGTAAGGACATACTGGGATGACCATAAATGAGTAGGACACCCAGCCCATGCCAAGGTCCACTGTTTTTCGGGTAGTCTGTGAGTATTGGTTCATTCCTGTGGCTCCCTAGACCCATAATGCTTTGCTGGATAGTTTGCCTTGTGGTTTAAGTAGGAACAAATGTTTTGGCCTTGTGTATACTAGAAAGTCTATTAAAGTCCCTCCACTTTGAGTATTACCCTGGGTTCAGGGAGGGTTTCTGAACCCTGTCTCCCCTAATCACTGTGCCAGGGAATAAGATGTGCTGGGGATTTTTCTTCAGGCAAGCCCCCTTTCTCTTGGTTTTATTAGAACATTTCTTGGCCCAATGGCCCATTTTCTTGCAATACACACATTGGTCCTTCATCAACTTTGGGTGTCCCTTGGGGCATGTTCCTTACCTTGGTCTCTTGTCAGGTGTCTCAGTTGATGCCTCTTTTCCTCCGGGGTTCTGGACATGGCTGCCAGGAGTATTCTTGCCATGCTCTGAGTTTGTTTAGCATTTTCTGTGGCTCTCGCCTTTCTATCCTCTGCCCTTGCCCTGGCTTCCCTCTCTTCCAGGGTTTATGTATTCTTATAGACTTTTTCCGCTACTTTCATCAGCTCCTGCAGGCTCTTTTCTCCTAATCTTTCTACTCTCTGCAACTTCCTTTTTATATCTGGAGTTGCCTGATTTATGAAGGTCATTATAACTGCAGCCTTAGGTTCAGGGGCCTCAGGGTCCATGGAGGTCCATAATACCCTCTAAGCAGAAGGGCCAGCTTTCCTCCCTACCCTTCTGAACATCTCCTACCTTAGCCAAATTAGTGGGCTTTTTAGCAGCCACCCTGAGACCTGCCATTAGAGTCTGGTGGTAAACCTGGAGCCTCTCCTTACCTTCAGTGGTGTTAAAATCCCAGGTCGGGCGGGTGAGGGGAAAATGGTGTTGATAATATCAGGGTTTGCAGTTGGCTGTCCATTATCTCCCGGGACTAAGTTTTGGGCTTCCTGAATTCTTTGCCGTTCCTCAGTGGTGAATAGAACCTGTAAGAGTTGCTGGCAATCATCCCAGGCCGGCTGGTGAGTAAAGAAGACAGTGTCTAGCAGGCTAATTAAATCTTTGGAGTTTTCTGAAAACTTCACATTCTGGGTTCTCCAATTGTATAGGTAATTAGTGGCGAAGGGCCAGTAGTGTTGTGATTGGTTCCCTGCCCCATCAGGGGGTCCTGCTGCTTGTAGGGGCAGGACAATTGAGTCCGCCAAGCCTCTCTGTGCTCTCCCTGACCTGGTGCCTGAGGCAGGCCCTCCTCCCGCACCTCCAGTCCCCCATTTCTCCCTGGCTCCTGTTGGGGTTCAGCCTCAGTGTTCTCGGGGCCAAGTGGTGCAGGTGGTTGATAGGCGGGAGGGAACATTAGTTCCTCTGGAGTTTTGCCCTGCAGAATAGGATAGAGAGGTGCTGCAGATCCATCATCAGTTTCTTTGTGCGGTAGGGCGTTTCCGAGCTGCTAGGACTTTTTCCTTTGTGTGTTTCTGTGAAGACTAAAAGGGCTTTAACCATGATGGGGGATTTTCGACCAAATCTTGCCAGACCAGTATGTATGGAATCTGGTCCAGATGGCCTCATTGTCCCTGTGGAAAGATGAAGTGTTTAACTTCTTGTAATTAGGATGAGGTCAAAAGTTCCCTCGGCTGCCCATCCCACATTGAAAGCAGGCCATTCTGTGGAACAAAAGTTACAAGGTTTCCCTTCTTTACCTCAACATTTAAATCATAAGCCCTACTTTTAACATCTCGGAAATGTTCTATCAGGAGAGAGAGAGAGGAGTTATTTGGGTCTGTCCCATTCCATCCATCCAATAAAAGTAAATGCCACAAAACAGACAATAGAAAGAGCAACACAAAAAGAGCGACAAATGCAAGTCCTCCTGTCGACCGGAGGCAAAATGGAAAGTAGGACGATGGCCTCACTCCACACCCCGGCAGTGACCCGCCTTTTCCTTTCAGAGATACCAGGGGAATCCAATCCCCTCCAGGAGGGTCGGGAACATCTTCCACGAACCCCAGTTGGTGAACCGCCAGTGCGTCCACTTAGGTCCTCTGCCAACTTCGCGATTTCTTGGGCCCACTTAAAACAGTTCAGAAACAATTACAGAAAAACAGAAGACAGACAACAACGAGCCTCGCCGCTGCCCAGTGTTTGACCTTCCGGTTTGGGGATCCTTCATGGGTCTTGAGGTATCCCAGGCAACCCCCAATGTTAGGCCCAGATCTTGAGTCCCCAAAAACCACCAAGGAGCCGAATCCGATGAAAACACAAGAGGGTTGTTTAATGCAGACTCGAGCCTGGACTCCGTCACTGACACAGCAGATCTAGGGAGAGCCCAGAGCCCTAGTACAGCAGGATTTTTATAGGGTTTCATGGCAAAGTGGGAAATTCAAACATAGCACGATGCACGATTGGTTGATCTTCTAACATATATGATATATTTCTATTAGCCATTGTGTCCTCTGTCTCAGACTTCTACCATATATAGTTTGGTATGTTCCTGGAATGTTAGGTATTGGCTTGTCAGCTCCTGATTGGCTGTTGCTAAGGGTCAATTCATCTGGTGGTATGAAACGATGTTTGTTGTTCTTTGTTCTTAGTAAACTGGAATTTAGGTCTACTCTAAAAAGTAGTCAAAAATGGAAACGGTAATGGCTACAGCATGGTTAAACTGCTGTGCACCTTCTTTCAGCAGTGATTCAGCCAAGCCGCTGCTCTGCTGAAAAGCCACATCTCAGGTTGAAACAGGGACCAATTGCCTGAAGGGAGGCAATGGTCATTTGGTCATCCATGCCCCAGGGAATGGGTGGTCTCATGGTTGCACTCAAGGGTAGAATGTGGAACCAGGAAAAGAACATGGGTCCTGGAGGAGTTTGCCCATGGAGCAAGCCCAGGGCCAGCTGGTCAACTCCGTGTCCTTAGGAGGGCAGTCAGGGGAACATGCTGCAATTCTAGAGGATGGGAAAGGGGCCGTATAGACGAGGAGCACCTTGTGTGCATATTGTGTGTGTTGGTGTAAGGAGCAGAAAGCCAGTGTTGTCCTGGGATGGAATTTTTCTCTAGGCTGGCTGCTAGGCCAGGTGGGGACTTTTCTGGCAGGCTCTTGGAAACAGATGTTGGTCTTTTCCCTGTTGGCAATGTGACTGGTCCCCTGTATGTCAGAAGGAAGGGCTGTTTCATTCCTGAATTCTGTAAATATGTGGAGGCTGAGTCCCCTTCAAGCTGAGGCCTTTCCATAAAGTGGCAGCTAGACCTCAGGTGCCTTTCAGAGAGCCAGCGCTCAGTTTTCCATTCTGGGCCCCAAAGGCCTGTTTGCCGGCACCACTTTCATTTGATACCCAGCTTCCTGTGCCTCTTCCTGCCTGCTGCTCACAAGTGCAATGAGGAGGAGATGGATTTTTGGGTCAGTGCATGTCCCCCAACTCATAGGAGATTAGGGGTGGAGGACTAGCTATCCTAACATGACATTCATCTTCACACAAGCTGAGTAGGAGCAGGCCCCACTTGCTCAGTGAGAGCCACAGAAAACTGTTGTGTTGGTAAAGTAAACCGTCTCAGATATATCATGAGTGAAAAAGAAAGCAAATGACTCAAAGGAACAGCTTTAAACAAAGAGACTTTGAAATTTTGGGGAAATACATCAGGATATGCCAAAGCTTGAACCCACCAGACTAGCAACATGGGAGGGTCTGGTGACCAGTAAGGGAACTAAGTTCCTAATTTAAAAATCTGCAGGAAAGTCTTCAGATATAGATGGCATATATGCCTGGAGGGTGACAAAAATTAGTACCAACTCTCTTTCGCCCTCTTCAGGAAGCAGAACACTGCATTAGACCCAATTTTATAAAGGTGGCCTTTCCTAAAGCTTGTGCTATAAAAGATGGTGCCAAAAGTAAAGTAAAGCATGAGAGCAAACAGAACTCACAGGCCAAAAGTCCATCATGAAGCTGTGCGTGAGAATGCCTCTACAGTGTACTTGAGTACACTTGGCACTCCACAGGCCCAGAATTCATGGATATGTCCAATGGTGTAAAAACATCAGATGGCAGAACTCCATGCCTATGGATTAAACAAAACATAAAAAAATGACAAAGGACACTCAATCAGGAAAATAGGAATTGGTTGTTAAATGGGTTTAACGTATATCTCCCATAGTGTATGTTTAGGTTTGAGCCTCACACCAAGGAATGTGATGTTTTTCTCAGAAATTATATTATTGTGATGAAATTAGCAGTTGATGGGGTTGTAAAGGAGTAGAGAGGGCACTGTGTCCTTATAAGGAGAACAGGAGGCGTTGTTAGTTCACAGGAAGTTACTTCACAATCTCATGTGTAAGTGGGTTGTTGGTTGAGTGGACTTGCACGCTCACGGGGAGAGTAGTGTGAGCTGCTGGTTGAGTAGACTTGTGTCTTTTTGTATTAATTGTCTCTCCTACCTAGTTGAGTGTTGTAATGAAATCTTTGCATTGCCACCCCTTTCACTTTAGTGTGCACTCCGGGTATTTCTTTGTGTTTCCTGTGGGCTTTCCATTTAACAGGAGAAGAGTAATATTTCTGATGTGGATGTGTTGGCATTCTTTCATTAACCTAGAGAATGCTGCCCTTGTACGTGTGCACACCTAGCCACCTCATTTACTGATGTCACAGTGTCGCCTGTGAATGCACTGTGTGTGGAATCAAGGCTGAAGTGGCCTCTGAAGGCCTGTGTAACTCAGCATGGTGAAACACTTTCTGAGGCATCCTCTGGGCCCATAGTGTGTCCCATGATTTCTCTCCAGAGAAACATTCCCTTCTGTACCCCGCGGCCCTTAGTGGGTATGATTGTACAGGTTCCTGAGATTCCCTCAAGGCATCTTTCCTGTTGTGTTTGTGAAAGTGACTTAGCATGTCCCTAGGGTCTGCAGTCTCTCCAGGAAGCACACCTTTCCTAGCTCCCATTTTGTAGGCACTACACTGCTCTGGCCAAAAGGCAAGTTTCTAAAGTGCTGTAGCTCTTTGCTCTCAGTCCCCATTGTCAACACTGAAGCAAGCTGAAGGCTGCTTGCTGTGGTCCTGCCAGTGACCAAAAGCAGAGCTGTGTTGAAATTTCCCCCACCACATTATTCCAACCCTTTGACATTCAGGCACATGCTGAGTCTCAGGAGGTGGGCAATATGTAATCAAGTTTTCAGCATAAATATTTGCTTCAGGTTACTTTTTCTGTCTCTCTACAAACTCTGCCCACTCCCTGCTTCGGCTGAGCTGCCCCCCAAAACAACATACGTGATAAAAGTTTTATCCAGGTTCCTGATGTCAGTGGTCATAGGTTTCCAATGTCATCTGTAGCCTGCTCCATTGTTGTGGGCAAGAGGCGAGGCAGCATTTTGTGGTCCAGGGGCCCAGCAGAGCAAAGCTGTTCCCCACGTGGTGGGATGGAGGCAACCTTCAAGAGGGGACTGCATTGCAGGACAGAGGCATACTTCTGGGCTATGACTCCAGTGACCCATCTCCTGTAGTCACACTTCCTCTGAGAAGGTGAGTCTGTTGAAACTAGGAAGGTCTGACAGGGTCACAGCTCTCACAGTGCAGTTCTTTTGCCCAAGAACACTCCTGTATGAACACAGGAGCTCTTGGGGGGCAGCTGCTACTGAACACATAGCAGGTTATTAATCCTGTCTGCAAGGACACTGAAGCAGGAGGATTGCACTTTGGAGCCCAGCCTGTGGCGATGAGAGAGGCCTTGTCTTCAAAGAAAACATAAGTAGATGTATGCCAGTGGTAGAGCACTTTCTTAAAATGTCAGCATGAGACTGCAGGTTCATCCATTGGGAAATGTGGGGAAGACAACCAACTAACCCAATAACAGGAAACAAACAACTAGTGTGCTTGAGGGAATGATTTCCACCCAAGTGCCCCTTCTGCCTTAGAGCACTTGACCCAGTCCACAGAAATGGGAAATTATTTTGCGTGAATCATCTTTCCAGTCAGTTCCAGGTATATTGTGACAGAATCCCAACCAGTCCCAGCCACCAGGAAATGTGTGTCCCCCCCTACCCCCACTGCTGGAGGTAGGACCCTCTTCCTGGTTCCAGCATTCTTGGCTTCCATTCTTGTCCTATCTCATTGTGAATGTAAATCAACCTTCTGTGTTTTTGCCTTCAGGGTTTTCAAGTGTGACACACGGGATGAGGACCATATGGGGAAGTTGAGATGAACACTTCTTCCCTGTCAACCCAATAGATGTTGGTACCACACCCTTCAGTGTCTTAGGGAACAGAGCATTTCTTCATAGTATAAAGGTGTGAGTGACTGCAGGGTTACCATCCTATGGGCAGCAATGATTTGGAGTTGGAAGGAGGAAGACTTCCTTGAGTGTAGATATGTTGAGGTCCTTCAAAGATAAAATTTTTGCTACAGAGTTTTAGACTTCCACTGAAGTGTGGTGGAAGTGTGAATTTCTCAACAAGTGAATTCTCATCCCCTGAAGCCACCAAAGCCCAAAAGCTTCTAGTGTCCACAATTACTGTGAAAGTGGAAAAGGTCCCAGAGGCCCACTGGGGAGATGACCAATGGGGGTTAAGTCCAGTCCTGACTGCAGTGACCACACAATGGGCCATTGTGAGGGAGATCCAAGCAGCGGGTATATAAGAGGGTGGCCTCAGCTGGGATTTTGTCCATCAGTACAGGAAGCTCTTAGTGGTGACCTGTCGGACTCCCAGCTAGTTAGCGCGTTTGGTGGTTGGCGGTTGGTGGTTGTGGTCTTTGGAGATTGGTTCTTTGGTTTGGGTTTTTTGTT